>LUCH01000728.1:148872-182676 GCA_013368495.1 Paragonimus heterotremus | reverse complement strand
TGGCAACACATTCATCGTTGTGTTCTGTTCACTTGTTGGTAAAACAGTTACCTTATGGTGATTCTCCCAATAATTGAACTGTGTGTGAACGATAACCATTATTCTGTATTTATTTCGTTGCATTCAATAACTCTGGAGATGTGGATTATTTTGATAGCAGTTTCTGTTACTTGTCTAGTCTTTTCTAGGTTCCTATTCTCTTCTTTCTGTTTTGTTCAGGACATAGACGAAGTGGTCGTCCGTGCAATCGCAACTGGTGTCCGAGCTGCCTTGATCTTAACAGAGGAGCGTGCTGACATTCCTTTGGTACTGGAGTTAAAAGCTCGGTAGGTTAGATTTGCATCACATACTGGTGTGTTGTCAAGTCTGATTGGTATTCTTTGTGTATATTGCGCTGTTTCGTGGGTTTATAACCTAACGGAAGATACACCTTTCTGACATAATCAGTAATTCTGCGTGATCTGTAGCATTCAAATAAGCTCTTCCATCTTCTTTGGACTCTAATGAACTGCTTTGCTGACAGACTTTCCTACTCTAGATGCATCTTGCACATTTAGAATATAAAATATCGTCGTTATGGGTTGTTTCACACCTATCCTTTACGACTGTTGTCGGCTCCACTTAACTGGACAGGATCAATAAATCAGTTTGTAGTATTGCTGACACTATTTCACACGGGAATCGTCAGTTTGCTAACCATCGTCAGATTATCCTTTATGAGTGATGCACACGACAGACAACATTGCTTTCTCAGCCGCCAAATCTATCCGATGTGATGCCCATTCTGCACATGCATCGGTCCCCTAGATAGCATGCATCCTTAGGTCTAGATGAGAGAAATTCTGTCGGTTCAGTTAGATTTGTTGTAAGCTTTTCTGTTCGTATTGTATTGGGTGGAATTTCTACTCATCATCCTAGAAACGTTGCTGCTGTTGAGTAGCTGTCCGCTGAAGCCATATTAGTTGTTGAACGGCAGACATTCAGGTAAGCGTCCTTTTCCATTCTGGATGTCTCTACAAAATGTTTCCAATAAACCGTTTAACTGTGTACAATAAACCAATGTAAACCCAAAGAATGTTCCCTCTGTTATTAACCTCGTGAAGTTCTGCTGAGGTGACCTACAGTCCATTGTCGATTATTAAAATCTACGGGTTACCAAACTGGAAAAAAAATTGCTTTGAGAGTTTATGAAATGTCGTCGATATTGTGATTAGTTTGGCCGTTTTAACAACGCGCCAACCACTAATTAACAAAACGGCCCGTTTGCCGGGCCTGTAAAATTAATTTTATATTTGGCATGATTGCAATTCCTAATTTACGGACACTCCATGCCACTGTCCACTTTTTCAAAATTCAATCTAAATGTTCTGTTTCTGTGTTAGTTGCCAGTCAGCAGAGATGACTGCAGGTCACACGTGATTAGCACCTGGAGAGCTAGGATGTAACCTGTGGGAAATACGTTCTGTCAACACCACACATCCACCAATAATGACAGGCGAATCCTTGTTGTAAAAAAATTGTCGAAAGGTTTTATTGACTATGTTCTATAACCAACCGTTTTAGGGCGTTGGATATCTTACTGCGATAAAATCTTGTTTTCTGTTGCGTTTGTCATCATTTTGATGAGTTACTGGTGGATTACAGGCGGATTTCGTGAGTATTCCGTAAACGCCATCAGCTTTTCCTGTTAATGAACCGAGAGAGTTTTCATCTGGGCTTATGACCATTTACTCTGTTGTGAGACGTGAGAAAACATCACCATATCGTAACTTATCCCAATGATTAATTAGTGATGTGAACCAGAATACTTTTCTTCATTATCCATTTACAAAAGAGATGCATGATCCACATGAAGTGGTCTTCTATCCGTACAGTTTTCAGTGGAATTTCCAACTGCACATATGAACGGGTGCTTCTGTTTATTTCTTTGACTGTAGTCCTTTTGAATGAAATTAAGTGTACATTTAAACATACGACTGTACTTTTTGTGAGCCTTCTGAATAATTGTGTTAGATGAATGCCTTACTTTGAAACACCTACTACAGTATTCAGTTACATGCTTAGATTACAGTGAATGGAAACACAACGTTGAGCTCAAATTTGGCTTATTACATGTGAATGAAGATCAATAGTCTTTTGATCGTAATCACAGGAGTCTTTAGTGAGTGAGCTATTTCATGGTTTGCTAACATTATGAACTTGTGGTACACAACAGTTATAATAGTTCGCCAACAATGAGATCGGCTGCATTGTTTTTTAAATGCAATCGGGAACAGATAGAAAAAAGGTCTTCTGTGAATCCGACTCACGGTCTTCCTGAACAATAGAACCAAGTTATTGGAGGTTTTCCATACAGAGAAAATAGTTGTCAAGTTTAATCTGGAAACCAAATTGTCCAATATATTTCGTAAACAAAGGAAGTTGTGCCCAATGACTTTTCACCCTATCGCTGCTACCGCTTAAGTGGTCTAAATAACCTAACGTGCGTGTTGCGTCAGAGAACACATTGTCTAGTATTTCCTAAAAAAGATCGGTAGTACACATCTCATATTGAATGTCACGGTTGTATCGATATACTTCACGATGTGTGTTGATTGTCAGAAGTCGTTTGTTCCATGTGCGGTGTATCGTCAAGCAAACAATATTATGAAACACTTCATCGCCGTTCAACGTTCTGTACAATATTGCAGGAGCTGTGGAAGAATATTGATAGGTCCCTGACTGTTCTTTCGAATCAGTTGAAGTCATCGTGTCATTGTAGCCAGCTTGTTGTTGATTATTACTGGTGGGGTGACCGAAGCTCACGCACCCACCTCGCTTCAAGTCATCCTCTAATGAAACAGTAGTAGTATGCGGCGCCAACATTGTAGAACAGAAAACTGCCTTCGTGCTCGAACGAAGGTACGGGATAAGTTTTGCTTGTGTACACTGATCAGGACTATCGTCAACGGGCTTGTTATGCTGTCCCGGTAATTCCAAAACCGTTTTTGTTTCCACACATATTTACTGCTCACATAGATTTTTGCAACGCAGTTCCGACAAACAGATAGAATTGACTACAAGTCGAATTCACCGCCACATCAACTAATCAAATGAACTAATAATTTAGTTATTTAATTCAGTTTGTACCTAATCAGTTCAATCGCGAATCCTTTACAACATCAATATCAGTAGCATGTGCATTTTCAAGTTGAACCTCAGTCTCATAGTCCCGTATATACAGTTTGCGTTTCTGAAGTGGGTCCGTTCTATATAAATGGTCTGTGCATGCCCCGATTTTTATGTGAACGGTCTTAGGTAAATTTTCTGTCAGAGGCTACTTTCTTACAGGTCTACTTTTATGTAATTCACGGAAACATCTACCTATTTTCCACCTCCTTAGTTGCCACCATCGGATGATAGGAAGGTAACATAGGAACGGCTTCCGTGTCGGTTGTCGATAACGCCTAGATCTGTGCCTTTCAGTGATGGTCCTATTTACATCTAGACTTTCCACCTATTTAGGATGTATTAGTTAGGATCAGGTAAATCTATGCAAAATATCATCCTCTACAATGCAGAGATACACTCGGCGGCCTTTTTGAGAATGTTTTTGTTTGAAATATCTCAGTTCTTTCGTCAAAATCGAGCGTTGTCCACTTCACTTTTTCACGTAATTTCTGTTAATATGGTATCGCTTTTGAGATTCGTTTGTTTTTCTTTTTTCTGTTACGGTAAAGCACATATTGGAATATCCGCAGCTGATGCCGATTTAGGTTTATCCACCGGTCTCATGTTGTTTTTTCTCTAAATTTTCTGTCCACATCACTCTCCCCACTCTACCTTAAATAACGTTTTTTCTTCCTGTTTTTTCCCGTATGTTCACTTCTTTGTGTAGTTCTAATCATGTGGTATATCTAAATATAAAGACATTCGTTCTAATACGGTACCGTCAGCCAAAGTTGCTGCGTCCTTTTTGAGCGAATCCTATGTTACTTAATCCAGTCATCGAGCCTGATTTTTTTGTCCACTTGGTTAAACTCCTCGAATCCGTTAATTGCTAACCTCATTGTGGAAACTTCTATGAAAGTATCATTCTCCGTGACATCGTCTCAATCAGTTTTATTGACAGACTTTGTTTTGTTCGTTTCGCTGCTTTTGAAACTTTTGAGTTTCCTCAATTAACAACGTGATAATAATTGACTGATGTACATCGACGTTGGTAGCTACATTGATTTTTGCCGCCCCATATAAGATCAACACAAAGATGACATGTCAAGTACAGGTGTAACTAGTCCAATAACACATGAACCGGAAAGGCAGAAATACATCCAGCTAGCATAGTCAAGCCGCCAACAATGAGTTAGACAAACTACAAGCCTATGTAAGTATGTAGATAAATGTAAGTCGAACGTCTGCAACAGTGGAACTCCTCCGCAATGCTTTCATTCTCCATTCGTGTAACTCGCATGCACTGAATTGTTGCCACATCAACTGAAGTGTGTTATTCTTGTCTTATATCCAGTTGCCAGTACAGTCACCAGGATATACAGAACATTTCAGAAGCATTGTAAGTACCTTCGCTCATCTTCCCACTCGCAAACGGCAGCTTGGTCCGTCAACCAAATGAGCAGCAACACGGTTAGTATTGCGGTCTAGCCAACTCATTAGGTATGATGGCAATGACCACATCAGGTGATTCAAGAGCATGTGCATACGGTGGTTTTATTCACCAGTTGGATCAGAACGTCGTTGGACGGTAACTACTCAATGTATCTAAGGCTTGCTTTGCAAGTGAACTGACATTCCGGGAGGTTCGTTATGTTTTATCAAAACCTTAATCCAGTCACAATAACTGCAAATGTTGTGTGGTATAGACGTGGGCGATTTGTTATCAGTGGGACGCCTACGAGGTGACCCACTCGTAACCAGGCCCAGTAACCGCTTGTGGTGAGCTAACGGCATTCAGGTGTACCACGAAGAAAATGTGTAAGATCTCTGCACAAAAATGATAAGTTTGGAAGTCCTCAACAAATATGACTTGGAAAAAGTTCTGATTCAATTTCCGTCAAGTGAATGTTTCACAATACTTGTGAATAGGTATTACTGTCAAAAACCTATTTTGTTTTTGATGGAATTTTGCATAAATGACATTCGAGGAAAGACACTCAGTGCTTGAATGGTATTTCCTTGTTAATTCATCGTTTTTTAAACATCAGTATTAGGTTGTTGAAAACTGATTGATCCAACGTTTCGAAACAAAACATGGCCGACTCCAGTTTTAAAAATAACGTGAAAAATTGTATTCAGCTTAGAAAACTCTCAAAATTGCTCCACTGGATTACCAGAGGGTTGCCTAGATTGAATCGGTTAAATGAACGCCCACTTCACTCTACTCAGGCTTTGTGTATTTTCTCTCTAATCATTATCGAAGTGGAAGGTCCTTGCCTGTAACCTGAAAATCTTGTGCATATGAAGAAAAAATATCAATACTGGATGTTTCTCTTTCCTTAAAGAGACAATAACGTGGCGTTAGGTTCCTGTTAAAAGCGTATACTATTGTGTGAACAGAACTTCAGGTGATATTTCGATCATTTCCTATGACGCATACTTGCTATTTTTGTTGCCAATATCTCTCTTGTTAGGAATAGTGACAAACTCACATATGGCCTTCAGTTGTATAGCTATTTTGATGAACTGATCGAACTGCATCTAGCTTAGGAAGCAACCTGTATGATATCCTCAACGTTGGGAACTGTATTCAGCGCAGATAATTGTAAATAATTATGATACCCACAGTGGTTGCCAAGAAAAATGTATGAGAGCGAAGTGGGTTACTGTACTTGAAGTTGTTGGTTTTGATGGGTCGGTTTGATGGTTTGAGTGCACGGTTGTTCGTCCAGCTTACTATTCCGATTGCTACTGTATATGCTCAACTTTGTACATTTTGTTGATGCCGCCTCGATTGGTGATGAAACGTTTGCATCCTAAATGCCAAGCTTGTCAAACAAACGTAGGCTGGTGCGCCGCCTTCCGGATGGCATCTGAAATCGCGCCAACGGGGAACCTGCAGGACTATCATGCACTTAATACTTCAGTCACGAAATCGCAGGCGCTACGGGTAGAACGATAGAAGTAGGGTTTGAAAGTGGCTAAGACCTGTTGCCAGTCAAGCAAGTTTCATTTGTGAAAATATTCGCTGTTATAGATTTATTTGTTTGAACTGTTTTACTTTCAAGAACTATCGTTGACAAGTTGTGTTAGCGATTAGCAGTGTGGCAGGTTTGATAATCTAGCAGACCCCGTCGCGAAAAGTCTGGCCGTAGTCTAGATTCGAACGAACAACAGAAACAGTTTGTCAAGACCCAGTGAGTGCTGTGCCAGATGAGTTACTGTTGTAAGCCCTCCTAAATGATACTTTGGTTCGATCTTGATATCGGAGTGCGCTTCGCAGAATTCGGATTTACTTTCCGGTACTAATTAACATGAAAATCACAGTTCCGAATAATACCGCAACTGTCCGACGATTTGCTCCCAGGGCAAGCCAACAAGACAGCTTTGTTGCGCTCCAAAACGCGTGCGACAAAAGCGACCAAGATAAAGTATTTATATGGTGCGCAGTGGCCATAGGAACATTCCCGAATCATAGAAAGAGAAGGACATTTACCGAAAAAAAATAGTTAAGGTCATCAATGGGCACAGCGGAATAAAAAGTTGAACGGGTAAAATCCAGCCAACGTCATCTCTCGGCCACTCTGAACAAGTCCGCTAATTAGGACAAAGTCAGTCGTTTTTTCTCAAGGACGGAGGCGGTTTTTGGATGGAAAGAAATGGACGCTCTAACACCTCCCCCTGAAGATTGTTGGGTTCACTCATAGGGCTGCTTCCAAAGATCGGCCTGAATGGGTTTGACCGGTAATTGCTTAAGAAGGTCTGTAGAACATGACTTGGAGGGATTTTTTCCGCTGGCCTTTATTTTGGTGCAGCAGCCGATTATTCTTTGAACACATTCAGTGCAGTTGCAGATTTGGAATAATGGTCTGTCAAATAAATGCAGTCTGTCGATCCAACCCAATCCAAGGAGATTCAAGCCAGGATTGTGAATCACCTAGCAGGTACCGCTGATTGATCCGTTAAAAGCTGCAGTACAGACTTCGCCAATGATGCGCAATCGAGTACCAGTAGCGCTTCGGGCCTTTGATGAAGACGGATACATACTTTCTGCGCCTTCAGTGGTCATTGTTTGGACGCGAGCACGACCTGTGCTCTTGAGAAGCGGGGCTTGTGTGGCTTGCGGGAGTTCTGATTGAACAAATGCTGGCGTCTCTTGAAACAGCAATGGTCTTCTTTGTGGCCCCGCCGGGAGCAATGGGTGCATCGATGTTGTCTGAATGGACAATGTTGGACATAATGGCATCCACCGCATTGCCAACATTGTGTGGGAGGTTTTCTTCGGTCGTCGCGTTCCGACAGCAAGACAACTTTGACAGGGACATTTGAGGACACCGTGTAGACGTTTGATAGGCTGCTTTGTTCGATCATAGCGGTCTCATGCTCCAGGTTTACTAGGCGTTGGCATTCAGCAGTGATATCTTGCAGGGTGATTTCGATACACTCCTCTGTCTTCGTCAAAATCCGTGTTCTGATATCTGCTTCTTTTGGTGACTGGAGTCCACAGGCGAAAATCAGACACTTGAATTGATCTTCGGTCATTGTTCGGAGCTCGAATCTTTTGCACTCCCGACTGTTTGTTCCAGCGTACGTTAACCTGTCATCGTCTGCTGACTTCACGAACTTCAGGCACTGGGAGCGTATGTTAAACAAGGATGACTGGTCGCCAAAGATGTGGGACGGCCTCTGGGTGATTTCATCAAAACTGAAATCCCTTGGGTTCTTCGGCAAGATAAAGTTCATGTACCGTTCGTGTTCTGAGGTACCAAGTTTGCAAATCAGCAGCTTGGATTCATTTTGGACAAAGACGACCGACGACCTGACCCAGCCAACGTAGAAGCCATGCAGAGGATGCCGCCTCCAACTGTTGTGTCAACTTTGCGTTCTTTCCTGGGGTTGGTCAGCCACCACAATTACTCTCTCCATCGAATCCGAACGCCATTGAACCGGTTGCTCATGAGGGATGTCAAGTGGGAGTAGTCAAGGGAATGTCAGCAATCTTTTAATTGCATCAAAGCCGTTGACTTCAGACTTCCTACTTACGCACTACGATCCGACGCTACCACTTGTCGTGGCCGCAGATGCATCCAACTATGGAATCGGTGCTGTGATATCACATACGTTCCCGGATGGAGAGAAATGGACACCCTGACAGGTAAAAACTAGCCAAGGTCAATCGTTTTTTCTCAAGAACGAAGACGGTTTTTAGATGGGAAGAAGCGTACACCTTTACAGTTACAAGCCACGTCAGGAGCTGAGAAATATCTCATCTGGATTCAGTTACTCACCTAAAGTTATCAGCTCATAGATCCAGTCTGACAGCGTGAGTACCTGGTAACTTTCTCAATGACAGTTAAGTTTCACTTTAAATATTTATCGTTGGGAACTGTATACATACTTAATGCAGTAGAGCTTATCTAGACCGCATCCTTGAAATCAACTTTGCGTCGATGTGTTCGATTGCTTTGTTGTTGTTTTGTCTCGACTTCAAGCGCTTCCTGTTGTATTATGCTGTTTCCTTGAGTCACGTCGAACTGAACCATGGGACTTGCGAAGTGCACGATTATGACAGTGTATGTGGAAAGGTGTTTTGGCGAACAGTCTGTTTTCGGTTGTTCATCATCGGGCCAATTACATAACATTTTATATCATCATGGTTGTCAAGCGACCAAAATCAAAAGCGATTAGTCACATAATTACGTCACGAGATTGTGGATCGGAGGGCAATTAGGTGGCAAAATTGACCACCGGGGGTGTCTAGTCAGTCACGGGAGTCCATGGTAACCGTAGGGTCTGTACAAATTTCTTCTGAGCGCATAACTGTGGATTGCGCGACCGAATTCCGGTCGCTTCGGCGGTGGCCTGAATACGAGCAATCCAGAAAGGTACGTCCACAATTTTACTACGATGAACCTATCAAAACCATCGAAACAATTCCTGCACCCTTGCCAAGCTTCGACAACAGAATATTATCTTTTCTGAAATCGTTCAGCTGTTGGATATGCCGTTTCGTCAGAATACTGCTTAAGCGCGGTCTAGCGTTGAGGTACTGATAAGACGTGTTAACTAGGGTTAATATGAAGTGTTCTGCATTGAGTTCTGATGACGGAACCAATGATTCGACCTGACTGTATAACTTCTCAAACTGGACCTCTAAGTCAAGTTGCTGCGTCTTATTTCTGGGACAGCAAAACCTAGGACCAAGCGATAAAACTTCTAGCAACGGTTTCGATAGGTTCATCGTAGTAAAATTGTGGACGTACCTTTCTGGATTGCTCGGGACAGATCGACTTACCTGCAGAAAATGACTGATATGTTGAGTGATTCGTCTAAATTCAGCAACTATGTACAGGAAAAAGATAGGACCGATGCGATCGAGAATACCATTTCTAGAATTGTAAGATACCTAAAACAACAGAACTTGATTGACTGCGCGACATTTGAACGGATTCGACCAACTGGAACCATAATACCCCGACTGCATGGTTTACAGAAGGTTCACAAGGAGGGATGGCTATTACGCCCGATTGTTGATTTGTGCAATTCTCCATATCATTCGATGGCACAGTGGCTAACAGAATTGCTAGAACCCGTTCAGAAGGATATCGCAGTGCATTCGCTGAAAGATACGTTTGAGTCCGTCGATTCTATCCGGTCGCTGAATGTAGAAAACAAAAAGGCGTTTTCCCTTGATGTAAGCTCTTTATTCACGAATGTACCACTTGTGGAAACCGTTGACTACCTCTGTGGGTATGTTCGTTCCGAAGGTTCAAATGTGGGCTTACCCGAAGACACGCTCAAACAACTGATATCAACATGCACGCAGAATGTACAATTTCAGACTGATAGGACAAGGTACCGTCAGAAGGACGGCGTTGCGATGGGGTCACCGTTAGGCCCACTGTTGGCAGATATCTTTATGGCAATGTTAGAAAGAACTACGCTTCGTGGACTAATTGACAACAGCACTGTCTACAAGAGGTACGTAGACGATATCATTTGTGTAGTTGACGAAACTGTGGATCTGGATAGCCTACTTGCTGAGGCGAACACCGCACACCCTAATGTCAACTTTACACTTGAGGCCGAGAAAGATGGACGAATATCCTTCTGAGTCGTCGTGCAGACGGTTCAGTTCAGAGGGGTATTCACAAAAAGGGGACTTGGAACGGCCAGTATACTCACTTCCTCAGTTACGTACCCCTCAAACAGAAGAGAAACCTCGTTCGTAGTTTAACACACAGAGCTATGAGGATATGCACTGATGACATGATTGAGGCAGAAATTGTGTTTCTACGACGGATATTCGTAGAGAGCGCCTATCCTGTGAACTTCGTGGACAGACATATGGTACTGGCAGAACCGAGAGTTAAGCTCCCATCTGCGGAAAATAAGTTGGTTTACATGACGCTAGACTACAAAGGCTAGGCGTTGGCTGTACTAGTAACTCGTAGAATAAGTAACGCAATTGGAAAGACCTACAGTGCTGCACAACCACGTATCTCGTTCAGATCCGACCCGGTTGTCCACGTACAACTCAAAGATACGTTGCCTAAATGTGTGGCCTCATTTTGTGTTTATTCTTTCACATGCTCCTGTGGAGCAGATTACGTCGGTCGCACAACCAGGCGCCTTTCTCAGAGGATACGTGAACACCACCCCGCGTGGCTGACTAAAGGCGAGGTGAAGTTCATTTCGAGTGCAGTTCTGGCGCACCTTGTTGACTCAGGGAACCAAGTCACATCAGAAGTGGCTTTCCAGCCCATTTACCGGTTGCCCAGTCGTCAATCCAGAGGAGTCAAATTTCGTATTCTGGTCACCGCGGTAGCGACTGGAATTCGGTTGCGCAATCCACAGTTATGCGCTCAGAAGAAATTTGTACAGACCCTACGGTTACCATGGACTCCCGTGACTGACTCGACACCCCCCGGTGGTTAATTTTGCCACCTAATTGCCCTCCGATCCACAATCTCGTGACGTAATTATGTGACTAATCGCTTTTGATTTTGATTGCTTGACAACCATGATGATATAAAATGTTATGTAATTGGCCCGATGATGAATAACCGCAAACAGACTGTTCGCCAAAACACATTTTCACTTCTAATGAACTCTTAGGGCTATTCGAATCGTTGAGACAGTGTATGTGTTTACCTGTATGCTTCCTACAACTCCTATCTATTGAATGCACTGGTATGCACCTCCTCCATATTGTACTTTTTATCGCCTTATATCTTTAATATTTATCTTCTCAATTCAGATTTGACCATTTGAGTCTGTTTTTATGTCGAAGAAACAGGTTCCACTTTACTGTCAGCTGATCGGTGGAACTACTAAGACCTGTACTTTCATTTCGCCCAGTCTTATTTCATCGACTTCGTTCCGGATACTGAGTGTTCGACTGGGACTCTAAGTGATACATGGCAATCCGTTTATGGTGACGGTTATGCAGACTTCTCTTAGTTTGGGTTAATTCTGAGACGGATGCTACCAGTCGCGTGCGCGACTGAGTGTTGAACAGGGAACGGGGACTGTGTGAGCTTGCATATGCCGGTGAAGACATGAGGCACGTAGTAGACTTGGTTTAAGGAACCTCGTAATGTGATGCTATGAACGACCGACTACGACAACGGCTACACAGCCTCCGATTACCCAGGTCTTTGAGTTGGAACGAAGTCACTTTGTTTGCGGGATAATTAAGGTGGTTCGTTTGAGAGACTCATAAACTTTAAACGGTCTATCTTAGTACGTTTTTTTGTGTCTTATTAACGGTCTGTCACCAAATTTGAATACCTCGGAGGAACAGAACATGTGTTTGCAGACAGGTTTTGATACTTGATTACGTGCACCTAGTCTGTTGATGTGTTTGCCGCCGGTCTACATCGCATCCGGTGGTAGCAAAGTTAAGCAGCCGATGGAGCATGGTTACCTAACAATGAGTTTGTCACTGTAACGACTCGAAGACTGTAATGGTGACTGGGCAGTGATGTGTAATCGTTTCAGACATCTCTGACCGAATTAATGACAAAACTGAAATTTAAGGTGACCGTATAATTTTTGTTGCTTCTGCTTTGCGTTACTTTTTTGCATATGGAAGCTGCTCGAACAAAATTTAACCAGTCGATTTTCAATAAGACTTGTCGTCTGCTTCAAAAAATGCTTTCTGTCAGTTTGCTAATCAGAACGATATTGCTGAAAGGGTAAAATGTCATATAGTGTTGTTGTGGGACACATGTGTCCAGTCTCTCCACGTTCTTATTTCTATGTATGATACTAACAAGTTTTTGAACTGCGCTGCACGCAGCCTCGATTCAAATCCCATAGATAAGGGATGGGACATAATCACGCTGAAATTATACGGAGAAACGGACAAAGTTTTCGAAACAGAGAGGAGTTGAGACATGCTCTCTTGAAAAGATCACAGAAAATAGATAGTAGAATTCGGGAATTCTCAGCGTATGGCACGCAAAAAGCTATATCTTTTGTTTTCATATATAATGCAAACAACATTTTTGTTGTTATCCAAAACGATTGTGTTCAAAGTGGCTTTATTTTCAGTGTTCATCTAGTCTCAGCTTTTCTGATGACTGTTGGTGTAATTATGCATACGTAATAGATACATTTGTACTAAGCACTGTTTCGTACTTTTGCTTATTTCTACAGTTATTTCTGAATAATGATATTGCTGGTGGCCACATGATGATATCGCTCGGTGCAACAGTAACGAATCGAACGTTGTACCGTATCAAATACTTTGGGGTGACTTATCGCACAGTTTTAGTGCCCTAGTTAATTCTTCACACAGTGATCACATAAATTATGTTCCCCGGTGTGCATTGGGTCACGCTATCACTTGTTTGAGAACGATATACTGTCCCGCTCACGTGATCGGAGTTGATTCTTATTGCTGTGCTTGGACAAATGATCGTCGGCTTGACCTTAACCGAGTCATTTCTGGCAAGTCATTAGACCGTGGATATTGATGTCATCTAAAAAATTGATCTCAAAGATATTAAATTCAGACAGAAAGACAATATAGACCTCAAGAAACGGCTTGATATCCATGTGAGTTATTTACTACAACTAGTAAAATTTGCCAGTTACCCCTAGGAGTTACAATTGATCATCTATCTGCCTTCAAGCCAACGCTGTGCAGCCTATCTTTTTTTGTCAACCTCAGTGTGGATTCTTCAATGGCGCTTGAGAAACAGTGGCCTATGATCAGGATGCTATATGTGATGAAGTCATATAGAGAGGTTTTTTTAATTTTAATTAACGGATGGAGGTTAGCATTCTGACGTTGTGGTAAAAGGCTGGACGTTTTTCGGCACTGGCAACTGATGATTTGCTGAAAATCTCAGGCATCCCACTGATTTCAAAGCAGCACCTGCCTTGGGATCCATCTGGGTGAATAAGTGGTGTTCATTGATATCGGGAAAGGTTGCACAACCGTGAAATTTCGCTTGTTGACTGGACCACTGAAGCGAGTCTCCGTGTATCACAAGGCGGTTCAGCCGATTTTGATCACCGAAGATTGGTAAGACGATTCAAGTCAATGTGCGAGATTCGTACGCCTTCCTGGCCAGCGTATTTGCCATCTAAACATTCTACTGGAAACGTTTCTGACTTTCTTGGTTGGTGTGCCAACAAACGACGACTGCTGTGTGATACAAAAGCACTGAAAACGGCTCAAAACAACAGTGTTATACCTTTTGTCAATAAAGCAGTTGTAAAGCTGAACACAGTGTGATAATAACACCAGTGCCTATTTTTGTCTCGCTAATGCTTTTGTAGGTATTTTTGGATCTATTTGTATCCAGACAACAAATTGTATTGACCACAATTGACGACCTCTTGAGGATCGGGTACCAAACGATACTATCTCAGTCAATATAATATTCCGACCAATGCAGTCGGGATACTATTGCAAAACAATTAAATTACATGTTGCCTTTGAAAACTTGCGTCGCCTATGATAGCTACTGTTGAAAGGATAGGTGTGTAATGCCTGTGTATGGTCCATCTTGCCCTTTGTCACGAAAACCTTGCCTGTTCATGCTCAAGACATCGACATACCTGCGGTGTTTAACCACCGTTGTCTTTTTTCAGATAACGTACATTAAGTTGGGTATCACGTAAGCAGCAAGACGACCGTCCGTCAGTGGACATTTTCAGGCGCCTCGGACACGATCAAATGGCCAAATAATTAAACTACACAGGTTACTGTGGTTGAGTCACGTGTTCCGTACGCTGAATTAGTGTTTACTTCGCCAGACCTCATTCACTGTTAGTTGGGTAAAATCACAACGTAGACGGGTAACGACGTGGTAATAACGAATCTAATCCCTGATTGATCCGTTAACTGAAATTACCTGCTTATTTAGGGGCTTCGTAATTGTTCACCGGTTAGAAATGCTGCACCACATGCGACTTGTTTCGCAGCCAATTGTATGCTTGCATTCATAACGTTTCTCTTATCGGATCTGATCTCACCTCTTTTTTGGTTTACTCTTTCCTAATCATTTCAGTGAATGATGATTCGATCCACTGCACCGTCTGGTCATTTACACTTGAAACCATGAATAGAAGAGAAAAAGGGAGGAATATTTGCTTGTGAAGTCACTGTCATTTATTCGCGAAGCGATGAGCCTCTCCACATATGGAGGACAAATGACACAGTGGTTTAGCTATCTCGAAGGGCACGCCTTTTAATGAGACCGTTAGAGTTTGCAGCTGACTGTAATTGGGACACTTTTTACGGGATTTACATAAGGATTATGCTTTATTCCCCCTACACCTGTTGCATGGTTTGTCGGATATTTGGGGTACATGAGTGTTTTCCAAACTGGTCATCACAATGTCCCTTCGGAGAAGATGTGAGAGCATACGAGAGTGATACTGTAGAGCTAAAAGAAAAGAACAACAAAGTGATGCTCCGAATTGTTTTTACATGATGTTCAACCCGATAAATTTATGTGGTTGCAACAATCTGGCTCATCACATTGACCTTTGAATATATACGTAGCTCTGGAAAAATTTGTGTTGAACTATTAAATGAGTTGTCGGTGCTTTTGGTTTAATGTTCACGCTGTACATGCTGATTGAGGATTGTTGCTTTTAAGAGCTCAAACTAACGATAAGTTGAAAAACTATAAGAACCATCGGATCATATAGTGACATACATGCCTACCTGACACGAACTCAGTTAAACACATGTGAAGTTGTTTAGAACTTTACGTCGATTGCAATCCTCAGTTTAGCCGCTTTGTAGATTGAAGTTTCACAAATGTGCATAAGCAACCTACAAGTGGAACCAGAAACGATCATAGCTTTTGTTAACAGTAAATCCTAATACACACTAGAGAACGATTCAACATACCACTTTGTACACGAACCGTTTTAATTAGTGTTGTGGTCGTTTTATAATTTCTAACACTTTATTAGCATGCTCATTTCACCATTACAATAGTCCTTAACGGTAGCTAATTTGATGGATGAGTGTCTGTTGTTTTGCTTTTCATCACCTGCCACAACAATTTCAGACTAGCGATCGACTACTGTTTTTATCCTTCTGAATAAGAAGAATGAAGCAAGCTTTGAGAAAAATATATTTCCCCAAACGGTCGTTGGTTTGTCATCCCGTAGTCAGATGTTGATGGGTGTTATCAACACAAAATATATTTGCTCCACCACGTTTTCGCTTGACAGATTGATAAATAGGTCGTATGCGCCTGACTGATCATAGCCTTATTGTGCTAGATTCAATCTCATTAGGTTAATCAGAATGAAATAGAAAAAGCCAATCGAACTTGTGTCCGGAATGAACTTCTGTGAATCGAGTGCCTGACTTTCTGCTTCAGACCGTGAAACTGCTAATCTGAGTAGACAGTTTTAGACTATATCAGTGGATAATTATCTCGTATGGTAGTTTTGTGTTCGGATACTTGCCTGCTTGTCCGTTTTTGCTTTTCTAATCATGCCATGCTACGAAATACCACATCTCAAACTGTTTTGTTTTAATGATACTACCAACTGCTGCTTTTGTTTTTTTGTTCATTCGTTTCTGGATTTTCATACCTGAATCCGTGAGTAGATTCATGAACATATATTTTCTTACGATTGCCATTTCTTTATTCTTGTGCAATCTGGATGCATACAATGCATGACTTGATCTCAAACTCAAGATCGATGAAAAGCCACCCACATTTCAACTGGCATTCAGGCAATATTTCACGTTTTAGTCACTTCTTTTTGCGACTGATCCAGTGACAAAAAAATAGACTAACAACGTCTCTAGGACGATTTCGAGAGTGGCTGCCTCTTAACTGTACGCTGTTGAGCTCAACGTGTTAAGTATGATCATATAGAAAGGTCAAACATATTGTTGTTGGTTCAATTTCAATTAATGTCGTAAAGGTGAAAAAGGCTATTCTGTGCTGATTACTCAAACGCTAGCAAAAACCTAGCAAATGAAATGTCTTTTGGGCTTTATTTCAAACATGTATGGCTCACACTATTGAGTTGTAATTGGTTATTGTATTGCGTGTATCTCGATCATAGAAATGCTATAGTTATAAGAGACGATGTTGTAGGTGAACTATGCTCGTGTAGTTCATACGTTTGTTGCAAAGTTATTTTTCAAACATGCGGCTTTCATTTCACTATTAAGACCAAATCCTACAAAGCTGTCTGTTTGAAGTTATGTGCAATTTTTTGTAAGCTGACCGCAAGATTGACCTTGCACATGGTTGATAAGCAGACGATAGCGAACGATGAACCTATTTATCCACCAGATTCTACAATGCCACAGTTACAGGAAGACTTCATTTATGAGGTAGCTATAGTACTTGGTAATGCAGTTAGTATATGTTAACCTATTGAAGTTGTGGCGTCCTTGTGGTGTTAACCTTTCGTAGAAAGTCATAGTTGGGCACGCATGAAGCTTTTGAACTTGGTCGGTTAGTGCGGATTGACAGCCGGCGACTTCATAGCTCCACATGCATGCAGCGGAACTGACACTGGCGTGTTCTGTATATATATATATATATATATATATATATATATATATATATATATAAGTCATTGGAACGAACTGAATGCCATGGATTTCATCCAGTTAGCCAGGCTACATTTCCTCGTATACTTTCTTTATCATTCAAGTCATCTCCGTTTCTTCCTACTCTTAATTATTTGAATAAATTTTCTTTCATCTCAACCATGTTTATCGTCTCGTATCTCAATTTCCCTCACACATTTTCTGGCCAGTTATCTTCGTGTAGCCTTGTTCGTTCGTTTTCCTCCATTTGTTTATAAGATAGTTGAATTTTTGAACTTTTTTGTACACCATATGGTCATTAGTTTTACATTAGTCCTGATATCACTGTAAGAAAAACCTTCTCTCAACTAGTCTACTTGGTGACCAGTTTCCACTGATTATGTCCACAAGAGTTGAAAAGTAATGAAACACATGCGTTTTGTTCTACTGCTTCACAATTCATCTGAATTGCTGTTTGCCCATGTTTTTGTCTACGCAGCTTGACAACACCACTTTTGATGCATGCAATGAATGACAATTTCCAGACAGAACTAGTTTTACTTCCGGTTTTTCTCACAGATCTGCCATCATTTCTGGACAGAATGAGTCGAAATAGATTTAACATCAAAGTAGGCTGGTGTCGATTGTGTAATTGTCAATCGTTGCTTGTGGAGACCATTGGTTGCTTGCTATTTCGGTTTAACACTGGACACGATGTTCTCCTGTGTGGTGACCACGTAAACGATTCCTCATTTTGCTAGTCATAATCAGGTCTGTGCGTGACTAACATTCGGGCGTTATAGACGTGTCTAGTTTGGTGGGTTATGTTTCCAACTCCACGTCGAACCGTCCTACTCACAAGCAATTGAAAATGATGTGATACATACTCTGTACGGTTAGTATGAAAAAGTTCACGTTTGTGCACCATACGTTCCATTTAAAATGATCGCTTATAATGGAAAATTATACCTGCGATTATGCTCGTTTGTCGGCTTCCAATTTTGACACTTGTGGGAAAACAACTGTTTCTGCGCAACAAGTTTGAACAGAGACCAAAAAAGTTTTTTTACCACAAAGTATCTCGATCATCTGATCATGTACATGCTGCAGTCTGTTGGTTTACATAGTAAAGTTCAGTAGACTTGTTTGGCTTCCCAGTGCTTGTTGAACTTTACTATTGAACCCACAAACTGTAGTGTGTACTTGATGAGATGCAGCAGAATGTGCTGAAGAGAGATACATTGTGCCAAAAACGTTTTGTAACCTCTCTGTTCAAACTTGCGGCCACAACAGCGGACTCCGTTCTGAATGCAAAAAAAAAACATAGCTTATCTTGTAGTAGATTTTCTTGTATTAGGCATATTGAAATAAACTGTTTTCAACTTTATTTCAAGAGTTAGAGAAAACTGAATCGACAATCAAACAGTTTGTCAGATGGTGTGAAAATCTTGCTGAAAATGGCTAAATATTGTTTACCATTCCCACCTTCTTCGCTTCTGTTGTTCAACACGACCAAGGCCATTTTTGAGCATCCCAAAGAATTTTTTCATAGTTTATCTGATGTTACGTTAACCACCATTTTCTAACCACTTAGGCTTCTTTGGAACCCGGCTTCACTAGAATGTTTGCTGTTTGTTCTCGGTAATAAATTTTTCAGAATTTAATCTGTTTATTATCACATTTCCCACAACCGTTTATATGTTGCTCATTTTTGGCTAGATCATGTAACAAAACAAACGACACAAATCATCTCTTTGAAAATCGATGTAGTCTTTTGTTGTCGTCATGACTGCTTCTCGGTACTGATGACTTCATGACCTTTCTTTATTGTCTTGCTGTTTGTATGTCTTTCTTTCTAGCTATCCGGAATGGATCAACGTTGGTTTTGGTATACATCCGTTGCAAGTAAGTTTACTGTGTTCACGAAATGTTTTTTTCACGGAATAGTTCTATGTGCTCATCACACCACAGGTTTTTTTTCATCATTTTCACATCAACGCTGTTGGTTAGTGCACTCTATTTGGACCACTATCTCTGGATGTCCTTCCTGAACATGGGGGCATCCACATGTCTGTGTGAAGAGTCAGTAAAGTCAGAAATCATACTAAATCTTGCAAGGGGGGTTGATGAAGTTTGTCCAGCATCGGGGAGCTAGTTACCTGACGTGATTACCCAATATTGGTTAATTCATACCAATTCAATCCAAAATCAAGGTAGTAACACAAATACCATATTCATGTATGTTCTCCTTTTTGATATGGATATCTAGAAATGACTTGTGACCAGTAAGCATAAAGAAGGCTGCTGTCCTTTTATATTCAATATATTTTGTATTTATTTTTCCACATCATTCTCAGTATTCCTAAACAACAAAACTCCCAAACTGTTCTATCTTGTGCTCCGTTTATTGATCTCTAATCCTTTCGATGTTTTTGAGAGTTTATAATACTCTAGTGGTGCATCCAGAAAACCGTTTTTGTGGGGTGGTTATTGGGCTTTTCTTTACTCCTAATTGCTTTGATACTGTCATCTTAAATGAATGTGATTTTCGTTTTTACTCAGCATCTGACTGTGTTCAGCACCATTTCATTTGTCTCACTTTTTTCACGATTAACGTTGATCACCAGACTGTAATCTTGAATCATTGTAACCATATATATGACTCTCTCCAAGTGTTGTATTGTTTTTTTGAGCCCACAATCTGCTCCGAGAGTGAATTTAAGTGTCGCGAAAAACGTTAAATAGCAGTACTCATGGACTGTTTGCCCTGCAGAGCGTGGAATACCTTAGCTCAACATCCGCATGATCTGTTTTACTCTGTTGCTTAACGCCATTACTAATAGGCAGCTTGCCATATGAAATCCACTAAATGATCCAGGGACAGCTGACTCCGAATTGGGAATTTCTGAGCTCCCGACTTGGTCTTATGGCTCATCTGGTTGAGCAATTGCCATGTAGGAACACGCTGTTCCTGTCGCTTTACTTTCACTTACAGTTCGGTTGTTTGTTTGCAAGGCGTAGGCTCCTTGATATTGTATGTTTGAATATAGACGTAGCTATTTTTAGTGGTTGGGTCCCTTTCTCTCCCCCTTTCTTTCCTTCCTCTCTCTCTCTATAGGTTTTTTTCCTTCGTGGTTGTGTGGCAGTTAAGCATTAGCGTGAACCACTGATGTATTGTTGTTTATGATGATGATGTTTCTGTCCCTGGTTCGATTCCCACGTAAGCACAGATTTTTCGAGTTTTGGTCTCTTAAATCTAGTACCTTCAACCTATTTCGAAATCACCAATAATAAATTTAGATGACGCAAGTGAGGTTATTAACCAACCCCGGTTTACACATTTAGATAGACTGCAGTCTGTTTGTGACCAAAATGCTTCGTAGTGTTGGACCGATTGTAGGCTGAGCGATTAGGTTCATGATATGTAGCAAGAGATCTTGGTTGATGCAAGTTTGACATCACTCGCATTTGGTTACAGCTTTCTTGAGGCAACCGTATTATTTACTCCGACATTGATCTCGTATTACTGATCTTAGGAAGTTTTTGGTTTTATGTGGTTTGAGATACTGCCAGTACGACCAAACCTAGACAATAGAACGATTAAGGTTTTCAACCACAGCTTTCGGTTTAATAGTCTTTATCGCAAGGTAGCAAGTAAGTGACAGTGTACCAAAACTAGCACTTTTCCAGAAAAAGATGACAGCCTTCTTCCAACGCCCCCACCTGAATGGTCAGAAGACTGTTTTGTCAGACCTGTACCTATTGGCCTGCCTGGTATGAGTGACTCTGTCAATGTGGTCGCCACATCGTTTAGTTTAGCCCAACAGGTAATCGAGATGCACAAGCCGTGACACCATTAATGTTGTTGCCTGTTCGATTGTTGACACCAAGGTCAACAAGTTTGAACGCCTTTACATAAGTTTTGGTCGTCTTTTCAACCCAGTTATTCGGTCCAGTGCGTTGATTGTTTAGCTATCCTTTATAAGACGCTTTTCTGTGTTGGTGATCGTACTTTTGCTTGATGAACAAGATTTTATGGGTGGTTCGCTGATCAGGACTTTGGTTTTCTACCTTGGAGAACAAGGAAGCACTAAAGTGACAACCAGGGCCACAGGCGACGTGAGAAAAAGCACATATACAACAGCATTATGCGTAAACATGATAGTATGACGTGTATGAACATGATAGTCCAGAAGCCGCTGAGACGATTCACAATACTGTCTATCTGTGCAAACCAGTCACGTGCTGTAAAGAGAATTTGTCTAATCGATCAATTTTTACGGTACTGAGTTTTTATCCTCGCCTATCCAAATTTGTTCTATGCGGCCGCCATATGAAAATTTCTGTACTCACTCACAAGATTCTTCCAGTGTTCTAGTGTGAACTAATATTAATGCTGACTGTTACGACATTTGGTTTATTTTAAGTTAAACACCATTCATATTTGATCGCGATCTTTCACTCACATCGAATACGAGTTGTATTCAACTGATAACATTCCAGATATTGATAAATACGTTATAGGTCCAAGTCTAAAGCAACTCAGTCTAACTCCTAGTTGGTTTGTTCTCATTCATTGAATAAGCACTACTAAATATTTTGGTCAGATTCTAGTGATAATGATAGCAAAGAATGACATACCGAAAATCCTTTAAATCAATTCAGCCTCCAACTTTGTAGGTCCTTGTCAGTGCAAATTGATGATGCAATAGATCATATCCGTTGTGGTGTTGCTAATGTGGAACTTGTTCACATCCCACCGCAAGCGATATTTATGGACACGGTGACTTTATCAATAAAATTTTGAAAGTGAAATACACAAGATTGCCGGTTCATATGACGTTCAGACTTGCCAAGCCAAAGCAAAGATAAAACCGATCGTCAGGTGTTGGCTCGAGGGCTGATTTCCAAAATCATCCGGTTCGGTTGAATTTCCAACCCTCCAATGAGATGGATACTGTTCGTTGAATTAACGGGCAATGCTTACGGAACTGTCGGTTCTGTAGAGAAGGGGGTCCTCACTTCTGATATGGCGGTTGTAGTATACGAGTAGAAAGAGAAGAGCGAGAGTTCGGCAGTAATCACTGCCACAAGAGTGACTGAGAAAACAAACAGTAAGGGCTTTTGCGTCACGGTTCAGTCAGTTGACTTAAGGCCTCCTTCGGAGGCTACGTATACCGCCGACTCTGCAACGCAAAAAAGAAAGGTGATAGTTAGCTGCAACTTAAAAACGTACGAAACACATTCCCCCAGCCTGGTAGAATGTCTGTTTGAGAGATAACGTTGGAAGAAATTTCAGTCAACCTATGTTCTGCCTGATGATTGCCATCTTATCCGTGGCTCGTTGATCATACACAATACGAGTTTCTCCGTAACTAGAAAATACGTATCCCTTGCTTTACGTTACCTGAAGCAGAGTATTTTCTCAGTTTGTTTAATCTCGTCACTACATTTCTTTTAGCAATGGGTCTCTTTTTCATTGGAATGAGTCGAACTCCATACGATGAATCGCTCGTTTGTGATCTACACAATAAGAGCGGATTAAAATCACCACGTTCCCGAATCCGAAAGTGATGAAATACTTCACATTGATGTTCACATTCTCTAGGCATGAACAGTTTTGTGTGTGTAATTGGTATACTTAGAAGCGCCAACCAGTACTATAGCTGATGCCCTTGCCTGTTTGGTTCAGGTACGCTCTCCAATGCTAGACTGAAGCAACAAAGCTGTGCGATGTTGTCTTCTTGTCTATAGTAATATCTTCTTGACACTGGATCGCTGAGTGATGTTGAAACTTCAGCATGAAAAGAAATTGGATCTTTTGTATCTTAGCCCATTCGAACATTAATCTTCACAACATCTCCAATATTGAATAGTCAAAAATCATTCCGTACTCCGAATGATTATGGAATTTTTTTGCGTATGGCAGTTCACTGAGCCTAGCAACTGGATTGCAAACGTTTGCTCATCAAACAATGTGCCATAATTTGTGCATTAGGGACTTGAGCTTTACAGAGTTCATCGACCTTCATCAACTGCGACGTTCGAACTCCTCCGTACTGATGATGTCACTTCTTCCGATGGTGGAACATTTGCAATCTACAGAGCAGACTCGGCGTATAACCGAACACTTGAACTGTCGACCCGAGGTAGCAACTCTACCTCACGATGCGATTCTTCTTTCTTCACCCTATGTGTCTTTATATATACGTAAGTTGATACATTTGTTATGATTTGCAAGTCTAACAGCGATAACCAATGTCCTGTTCTACAAAATGAACTTGCCAATGTAGCGGAGTGGTCTGAAAATCACCACCTAACGTTAGACGGGGTAACCCACGTAGAAATGGTTTTTGCTCTTAGTAAGAATGAAGGACTATCGATTATTTTTATTCAGTCAACTCTGATATCTGTCTGATCAACGATTATAACAACCACTAATTATATTAATTCTCCTGGGATTTTATCTTCCGGTGATTTGTTTCGGTCATAGTATGTTATTACTACGTCTAGTCGGACGTTCATCGTTGTGGGTTGAGTTATATCCCGTTGGCTTTCTTGTTCGCTGGGTATACTCATCAGAGTTTTGGGGACATACCTGTTTTTCTGCATCTTTTGCCGAGACACATCTCTTTTTCAAATGGTCTTTCCTTCACCTCATTTGTTGGCCATACCATTCCTAACTTTTTATCGCCCGTGATAAATTTATCAACAGACTTGTCTCTAATTCACTCCATAAACTGCACAAGTTTTTCACTAAATATTCATTTGGTTGGAATACGGAACCATCCTCCTAACCTCTGTTTGGGCACAATTTTGTTCACAAACTTCCAACTATGCTCTATCACATATGCTATTTGTAACAAGTATGACATAAGCATTGGTTTAAAATGAAGGTTGATGAGAAATCACTCTGTAAAATTATTCTCTGCTTTAGTACCTTCACCATGTTGTAAACTTGTAGTTTGGAAACCGTGTTATTGTCGAATAGTTCGTGTACACTATCTGAATGTCCAGTCATCCACATACTGTTATTTTTATTGTGGTCTTTGATGGGTTAGCCTCTATGTCATCTATGTTGTTGATTATCATGGTGTCGGTTAACAATTCATATGATATTTTACGTTATGCTAAGAGTCACGATTCAGTATATCCTTGATTAAAAAACAGTATATCAAACCGGAAAGATTGAATATTTCCACCCTTTCAAAGAGTTAGGCGACTTTGATTACTGCATTTACATTTTAATGGTTATTCTTAAGTTCCTTCACCGATGTCCGTAAGAGAGCGTGTCTGTGTATGCAGTCCAGGTGAAAGACAACAAGTACTTGTGGATATCAAATCGGATGGATTATTCTCACCAGCTTATCGCACTCTCAGAAACCAAATGACCCCGATTAACAGTCTTGCGTATTGGGTCGGCTAGAAGAGTAGGACGACACCGCGGGCATCAAATGTTGACGTAAGCACGACTTTGTAACCACAACATCAGGGCGAACGCTATGATCATCAATTTGACGATCTACAACTCTACTGTCGTTTATCTTAATGTTGTTGGTGTCCGCAATCTTTGTCTTGACATATTAGAGCATCTCCTTTAATACTCCATCAAAGACTTGTTATATGAAGATGAACGGATTGCCAAACAAGCAAAGTATCACCATGAGAACGCGACCCACGTGACCCATACTAACAAACTAAATTAAACTGAATTGGAACAGGATAAAAAAACACGTCTAGTCGAACAGTAAACAGAGAGTTCTCACAAACGCCTGGTGGAACAGATCGTAACATGCAAGCCACATTTGACTATTTACCTTTTTGGTCAATATTTGTCTTCTGATCAAACCCCTTAGAACGTTTCGATTGAGTTAACCAGACGTAAGGTAACAAAATTATCTGAAGTATGAGTAATGTTAAATTATATCCTGGCTGTATCATTTCCGGTCGAATTTACCTGTTAATTGTCCATTAATTAATTTGCCTGTTGTTAAAACATTTTAATAAAGACAATCCTTTCAAAAGCCTGTTGAAATAACGTTTTATTTTTTGTACATCTACTGTTTTTATTCAGTCAGTTCGGTCGGGAAAGATATACATCGGGACCATCCAATAAGTTCCAAATAGTTTTGTCACCTTTCGTCTGTCGTACTCAATTGAGCAGCTGTTCTAGAGCGGTTCATCGGATAGTAATTACTGATGTCAACATTGTTGATCAAAGCGATCGACTGTGAAACATTGCCTGTTTATTACACTTTGTTCTTTCAGACGCTTCAGAGAGTTTGCTGCTTAGTCAAATACGTTATCGGTATGGGATTAGCTGATGAGAATTGTCTGACCACCTTGGTTGTAACGAATACATTGTGTAAATACTGACAAACCTTCTTATGGTTGTTGTTTATATCCACGTAAAGAAACTTCAGATTCATCTGCACACGCTGAAGTAGATAGCCAAGCAAGCACAATGTACGAACACTCTGAAGGTGAAACAGTGTGACACTGACTTTGCACAGACAGCAGAATGCAGGGTGACGCAGGAGCACCGAAGTAGTCGTTTTTCAAGACTGAAAGCACTGCAATGTTTACCAGATGTAGATGTCGAACGGTAGGTGTCTAGTATCCTAAACGTACCAATAACCGAAATTCGTGTGTTGTATGCAGATTTCCAGTTTTTGACAGTTATCAGGCAATACTCAGAGGCTCATCTTGCTCATTCGCGCTTTTTAAACTTGGTCACGAAGCCAACCTTCTGTAATGCTTGTTTAACCACCAAGAAAAAAAAACAGAATTCACACGTAGATTCGGTTGAACTGTGATGCGGACTTCCTATGGTTCATCACAATCCCGAATTTTAGTTTAAACCACATTGAGAGAAGCATTCCAACGCAGACGGATCAAAAAGTTGTAATCAAACACTCCGATGAAAATTCTTAAAAGATCTTATTTAGTTTTGAAGTTGTATGTCGTGAGACCGTTTGTTGTTAATGTTGTGCCTGAATCATGAACTACTTTTCTTCGAAACTCGCAACTGATCTCCTCAAAGTACACTTCACACACCTGTATACTGCTTCCAACTTATCTGTATAAATACTCTTGGGCGTAACTGTGATTTGCAGTGCCTACCAATTCAAACATAACACGTTGAGGGCACCACCTCGAGAGGTATAAAAAGTAGGGCTATCAAACCACATGCTCACGCCAACTGAATTCGTACGTGTTATCATCCTAAATGTTGTATCAGTGGGGTTAATAGACGTAGGTACGTAACAGTTTCCCAAGGAGACGAGCTCGTTGGTTTCAGACAAGCGACACACTAACCTATAAAGCCATGACATAAACTATCGTTCAAAAAACACCCGAATATGATGGCATCGTTTCAATCAAGATCTGTTTTAGAAAGCTCATAGTTAAACACGCGTGCTATACATTGTTGCAGAAAAATTTCCATTGTCCTCACGGTATCTTGTACAGTCGCGGCACTGTCAATAAAACTGCAGCCAATTCCAGCCCAGATATTATCGTGAACTCACTTGAATTCTAGTTTAACACATCTGATTGCACCTTTTACTACTTCTAGCCTGTCAGATAATTCTATGAGCTCTCCGAATTAACATTGTTATAATAGATGTGAGAGCCTGTGTTCCGTTTATTTGACTAAAAAACCGTACAGATGATGTAACGAACACATATATTCCTATACAGTTGCTATAAATGACTGCGTTGAACTTACGTTTCCTCTACCAGGATGTAATAGGCCATAGATTGTCGAAGCTTGCAACGTTACGTTTGGGAGCATGAGGTCCAATAAGAAAACCATCACTATCGCAACAAGCGTCTCATATGAAGCAATATTCTTCTTGGGTTATACAGACTTAATTGAGGGATTTTTAAAATGTCCACCATCTTCCTACTTTCACACTAACATGCTTTTCTGCGCATGGTTTTCTAGTTATTATTGCGAGAAACTTCTAGACGTGCAAACTCATTCTTATATTACAGTTCACTTGTAGCTTTGAAAGTACTGAGTTTTATCACGGACTTTGGATATAATCACAGTGAAACATCCCGCAGTTTCAAGTCGGATGGCCTCTTATTTGGTCCACTTGTTCGAATCCAGCGTCCAGGAAGCATATCTGTTATGTGGTTGCGTTGGATATGGTCAGTCGCGTGTACATAAAAATGCTCCTGGTCAACATTTCTCTAGACGGAAGTTGTGTACACATCCAAGGCATCACTGGTTTGTTATAAGCTCGGCTGAGGATCTCCCCGCACACGGTCCAACCCCGTTGATATTCTTTTCCCGGTTATCACTCTTGACCTTGTCTGCAATTTATTGTGGACGTTTCTGGTTTCTTTGAATTGCTGGATACATCGGTAAACAATCATTGGTTCGATTGAATACAGTTGAACTTGTCGACTTTCTTCTCGTAAATGCAATCTCATTAACAAGCCACCATCGCATAAAATACTCTATCTCGATTCAAATATTTTCCTAATATCACCGCTAGAGAATTGGCAGATCTCACAGCAATTTTATATGGTCATCTGAGTAGTCATATTACCATCTGGATAGCCACCTCTTGGCTCTCATCCGGTACAACACTCAACTATTATCCCTCAAACTCTTCGTGATGTTCACCCTCAAGTTTGTACATGTTAAGTAAAGAAAATCTGAATGAGATCGGAACGACAACCTTTTGCGGTGTGAGCTGAAACTCATATCCGCTCGGTCACTAATCCCACGGCCATCGCTTGTGACAGGGTATATATATATATCAAGTTGGGGCCATCGCTATTCACGGAGTCTGTGGTTGGAGACTTTAGAAGTGATGAAATGTAATCAGATTCAATAGAGTTATTGTTACTCGCCCTTGTTTATTGTGTTTCCTAAGAGGTATGTGCAACTAATGAGTTCGGGCGGTGCATGCCGCAAGGACGCTGTCCCGTGGATGTCACCCTCATTCTCACTCTCAGCTTGGTTAATTGGTTACGAAATGTACTCGCCTTGATGTCACACGTTTGAATTTAAACATTGATAGTTTGTTAAACGTTATATCTCATCCCTGCCTCTTTTTCATTGGTAAGCTTGTTTTTCTTCTCATGGTCTGTACGACAGTAAAGAATCAATGAAGATCATTGTGTTGTCGCTCGCGATTGCGGTACTGATAATGCCTTTGTTGACAGGGGTGGTACACTTGATCAACAGTTTGTTCTTCAATTGTTAAAACCTTGTGTTCATTCGTTTATTTCCCAGAAACGGGTAAATTCATATCTGCGAATGATCATCGCACGGGTTAACTGTACCAAGTTTGCTGTCCACCTGATCTGCTCTGCAGAATTTTGCGCGCCATGCTGTCGAATGGTTTTTCCAGGAACTGTAGATTTTCCGTTCTGGTTTACTTCGTCTATTGGTAGTTAACTAAACAACTTCCCTACTCATATAACATTTGGTTACTCTTTTCAGCAATCCCAACATGTGTTGTCTTGACCGGTATCCTGTGACCTACCAATGTTGTTTCGGCAGGTCAATACATCGTTGGTAGTAGTCACAAAGGGATAAATGGGTGGGGAACATCATTCACTGAAGACTATGGTGATACATTCAACACTTGACATAGTTGAAGCCAGCGCCAGTAGTCTGGACAAATGTATCTGTAGATTGGTATGCTAAAGATTACCAATGTGACCTACAAAACTGTGGATGTTCTGAGTTCGTAAGAGTTGAATCTAAGATTTCAAGATCTTTCTGCCGCCAGTGTGGCACAGCTATATCCACAATTTGCCTGTACGTCATTACTTTGTGTTACAATGGTTTATATATGTGCACAGACTTCTGCTTATTATCGCCCTCTTATTCGCTGTACGTTGTATGTTCACTGAAATCAAAAACTTGAAAGCTTAACGCATTATACATTACATGTTGATATAAAATTATATAAGTTAGAAACTCAATACGATAAATGAGCTTGCTGTTGTCACTGCTAACCTACTGACCGAAAATTATCCAGACACAATCTCAGATCGTGCTATTTGGAAACTTGAAGCGTACCTTTGTTTCTGCTTTTTTGTTCACTCTTCCGTTCTCACATTCTTCTCGGCACTAACCCGTATCACCAATATCACCTATTTTAAGCGTTAATTACCTTGGACAATGAAGTTTCATGCACTAACGCTCCACATCGTTTGTGGTCAGAATATGTATGGGAAAAATATTTCTTCATGAATTTGTTATCTTTTTTAATGACCATTTCACGTCAGTGAAGTCCGAACTGGAATGTATGGACAGGTTACATATACTGCGCTCTCGGAACAATTCAGTAAGATGCCATCTATCCATCTTGATTCATAACATCCCCGTATTGTTTCGGGATACTTCCACCAGACGTCTCATTAGCGACAAGACGTACGTTACTCCATTACGTTTTCTGAACACTTTTTAATTTGATAACCAAACCGAGAGCTATCATCTTAGTTTACTAATCGAACCAGTGGCAGTTAAACACTTTCATGTAGGTGAAAATCTGGACTGCAAGTTGGATATTCCAAAACTGTAATTCCATTCTAAAGTGGCCTTATTCATGATGTGCGTGAAACGCCTGTACTACTGCGTCGTCTTGTTGGAAAATGGTAGTTTCATACATTTTTGTTTCACTGAATGACTGAAGGCGCTTATTGATTTTTATTCAATTCGTTGAAATCATCTAACAAAAAAGAACTTCAAAGCCATCATTGACTAGCTGTTTTTAACTGACGTGTGAAGCAAAAGCCCATTTTTTACAAGTTAATGGCGGTAGTTATTCTGGGCACTCAGTTTATTTAATTTATCTTTTAGTCCCTAATTGTACCGCTGTACCACTGGTTAGTTCAATAACTTCAATGTTTGGTCCACACTAATCTTCAATGAATTTATTGGTGACTCATCGAGACCACTTTTATAACCTTTCTGTGAATTATTAGGCGAGTTTCTTGTTATGTCTCGCTGTGTACTTCTTATTGAAACTTTCAGCACTAACGTTGTTTTCATTTATTCGATGCTGTTGATTGCCGACCAGATGAATACCCGCTCGTTAATCTTTGATAAAACATCTGTGCTCCCTCGTCTGATAACACCTCATGTGACACTCATCTGTATGCGATGCACATAAGCTTTTTATGTGTATAGTACCAGAGCAGGCTGCCGTGAGTTCAGACAAATCTAAACAAGCTCAAAAATCTTTCATTTCTTCAAGCTGCACTAAGCAAAACTATTTCGTGGAGCTTTGGAAAGTCTGAAAACGTCAGTTCGTTCGTTACCGCAATGTATGGCTTTTACTTGTGGGCTGATAGGATCGCCGCAATTAACCAATCAGTTATGAGAAGTCAAAACGTGGCGAACACAATGAATAGGAAACTAGTTGTCAAGTCAGGATTGTCTGAGGCCTAATGCAGTGTGAATCTAGTGTCATTTGTCATACCTCTAGTGTGAACACGTGTGACGCGGTAGATCGGATTAAATGCGATATCCACATTGACTGTGTGACCCGAGTCGACCAGGTAGGACAAAACCGTGCTGGATACCTTTCGCCAACCAGGCAGGATTGTGTTCGCGCTTTGTTGTATGACCGATTTGATCTGCTCCACAGGAATGAGAAAATGAGTAAGTACAAAATGAGGTAACCACACTGGGTACTGATTCGTTGATATAATCTGCTTGACTTAGAGATAAACGACAGTCTTGGCTGTGCCGCATGAAACGTTTTCCTTATTGTCGTGTCCCGAGTCGTGTGGTCAGCGATACGTCTGGTAATTTTTCCTTGTACGGCAGACCGTCTTACGCATAACACAATTTTCACGGTTCGGCGGTTTCGTTCTTCGTGTATTATGAGCTGAGCATTTGTCAGGGTTTCACATAAAAGCTTGGTGTAGGACAGTTTTGGAGGTCGAAATTCTCTTTGATGGACCCTGTTATTGTTATTCACATAACCCGCGTATAAAAGTACTGATTTCTCCACCCTACCTCCCTCAGTCATTGAGCCTCAATCATATGCCTACAAACCCATTGTTTCAAGCTGAACATCACCCACAATTGATCGCAGCTCTCGCATCCCCATAGACTTTCCAGTCGGCCCCTTTCGAAAAGAAGCACCAGACTCGAGTTTCGCTCTCATTAGAGCAGCTCGTCAGTGGTGCATATCATCGCCACTGCAGCCGGGACTTGAACCATGGACACGTTGTTCATGAGGCAATCGTAATCTAAAATATCGTCTAGCAGGTTTAATGAGATCGGAGATTTCGACCTATCTAGGAAGTCCTAATCGCGGGGTTATCAATTGGAGTTAACAGACAGTAACTGTGTCTCCTATCGAGACGATCGGGCAACCTGATCACTACTCACAAGCGAAAGCGGTTGAGTGTTCACATATGACAATTCGGTCGTGCTTAACGTGAGGTTAATGGCGCAGTGGTAAACACGGTTACCTCATGAACAGCGTGTCCGTGGTTCAAGTCCCGGCTGCAGTGGCGATGATATGCACTATTGACGAGCTCAAATGAAAGGGGCCGAGTGGAAATTCTATGAGATTGCGACAGCTGCGATCAACTGTGGGTGATGTTCAACTTGAAATAAACCAACTCCCCGACTACTCATCAGTAAACCCATTGTTGTCTGTCACTCTCATCCTCCCCGCCCTGTGAATACAGCCTTTCTATGGGCCGCCGTGAAACTGTCAATGACTAATCAATCTGCCCGATGGACGGCTATTTAGGCAAACATTATACCGATCCGATTGCATTTTGTCGGTTCCTCATTGCCTGTCAGTCGCTTGTGTTTGTATTTGTGCCATTTTGACCCTTGGCGGCATATTGCGGCCAACCATTGTACCTTATCCCACGAACGCAAACGATTTGAGGTTTATTCCTTGTAATTGGTTATATTGTTTATGTCAATAGTACTACGGTTTCCAGCGGCTTGACTTGATTCTGACATTTAGCGTCGTTGGTTCTACGTGCGTCACTCAACGTTCGTCGGAAAAACGTACACTTGGTCTTTTTCTCCGTTTCAATAGCATAACATCAGGGAGTGCCAGTCTTCTCCCTTGTTCTATTTTTATAGTGAGCTTCAGCTTTCTGTGAGTTAAGTTGAATTGCGATACTAAAAAATCGGTATCATTGGGGCCTTCGACAATGTAGAAAATGTCATCTACAAGCCGTTTTTCAGTACGTACTGTATGAGTGGTCTTACCATTTTTGTTTGTTTGATCCTTTCCATGGAAACGTCAGCCAGCGATGGCTCTCACGGTGCGGCCATCGCGACCCCATCTTTTTGACAGTAGATTTCTTCTCTAAACTAAAATTGGATACCGTACATCCAAATTGACAAGAGTTCTTTGAAGTGCTCACTCGCCATTCTAAAATTCATAACATGCAAGTGGATGTAACCAAATGTAAAATCAATTGTTTTCCTGACTGAAAATTCAAAAACACGGAGCAGTGATAACAATCTTTCGTTTTCAACAGTCTGATCTCCTACAGATTCATTAAACTGAAACGTATCCTTGAGACTATTTGGAGCTAGTCCCCCACGGGATAGTTCGAACGGTTCAGTCAACCACTGCATCAGTGCATAAGGTAGCGAGTTTGTCATATCTGAAATCGAACTTGAGGGCATACTGTCTTTGTAAATTTTAGTTAAGTGATAGGGTCTTGGTAAAGCTGAGTGTTGTTCGCACCCGGTTCAATTACTGACACATTATTCCATCCATTCTACCTCATGTTTCTTAAAGATTTAGAGATATTCTCCTCAATTGCAAGTGTCTTGTTCTTCTCCTTTTCCATTCTCCCCTTCATCCTCTCTGATTTTGTTCATTTTTTTCAGGTATGATTGTTTGCTTGCCAAGATCATTCCCGTACCTTTATCAGGTCCAGTAAACAAGATACTATTCTTTTTTTCAAGTTCCTCAAAACTTCCCTGTGATCCGTTGTCAGCATCCCAGGCACACTGGGTTTCAAGCCAAATTATTGATAGCATGTGTTGAACAATGCTGTCTCGAATTGATCCAGATTTGTTTAGGAAAAAAGAGTAACATCTTCCAATTGACCGAACATCTTTTCCAGTTGTACTCCTAAATCAGACTGTCTAACATGCTGATTTGGACAGTAACATTTTTGATCTCGTGACGAAACCACCACAGGTTTATTAGATAGGCGCAACGACGCAAAATTAGGAATCTACCTATGAGGTTTCATTGAGAAAGCCATCGATTCAGGTCTGTGGTTTAAGTTGCCGTTCACTTTCTCCAGCTTCCTTTCTACCTTTTTCCGTTTGATAATTTGCAAGTTGGCTTACAACGTGAATAATTTCATCCACATCTAGCCGCTACATCGCGTGAAAATTGCGCAGCCGACTGCATTCTAGATCACGTGTACATATGGCGACTGTGTCGTTCTTATGCAGCATATGACGAATCATGGTCATCGGAGTCGGCTTGATATTATGTTTTCTAATTTTCTTAGTTCTGTGGAGTAGGTTAAATCGGTCATGGTTGGTGGCATCCGAAACGGATTAGCCTGTCACAGTGACCGAAGCCAAAGGACGCCTGCGCCGTAAACCATCACTCCGAGTGGCTTGCGCTGCACCACTT
>LUCH01000728.1:124367-142951 GCA_013368495.1 Paragonimus heterotremus | reverse complement strand
TCTTCACAATCGACCTACGCCCTCGTGTTGTTGTCATCCTGACTACACACTTAGACTGTACTGTCTTGACTTTTGTCTGGTCCATTCCCTTTGACCTTGCTTGCTGCTAGTCCCAAACCTTATAAATACGAACGGGTTTGTGGCCATGTTGTCTTCGGATTGAGTGACATAAGGTGGCTCTGTCCGGAGGCAAGTCTTTTCTCTGTGTTCGTTCGTTAGCCTCAAGTGGTTGGGTTGGCCGGGAAGATTCGTATTAATCTTGCATATTACGTAGTCCGTCGTTCAGAACCGTTGAACGTCGTTCCGATATCTACCATTGTACTAACCGTTATTCTGTTGTCTGTTTTACGCGCTCGTAGGCTGTATACCTCAAGACTCAACAATAGCATTCTGCTATTCTCAGATGGAAAGACTCGTTCTACCTTTTTCAACTATTCGTCAAAATGGTCATTGCGTAGGCTTTTGGTCGGCTTGCGTCTAATTTATCGATGGTTGCCGCCTTATTGAGAGCTAGGTGCAGTCGAGCGATGCTTGCTCATAAGATTAATCGACGTGACACAAATCCAGTTCTGTTGCAACTGCACAGTTTCTTCGGAAGGCGGCTCTTTACAGCATGCTTTCATAACTGCTGCTATTTGTTCCCCAAATCAAACCCGGCACTTTGTTCACCAATAATTCCTGGTAAGCGTTCCTTACACTCTCCTCGCCCGAATGTTAGTTGCATTCACCAGCGTATGACTCATGAACAAGTGACAATACAAAACGGGCACGTACACCAGCATGGTCTGAACTTCTGAGCTAAAAGAGGAGCTCACAGTAGCAGTAAAAATACCAATTAATCTAGCATATTATCATAGGGTTGATCACGTGAAGTACCTTGTATCTGTCACTTCTGTCGGATTAATCTATGGGATTCCGATTTTCCCTAAAATTTTAATGTTGAAATGCGTTTAGTTAGTAATAAAAGGGTCCTGCTGACGTGTCCGGAGTATACTCTTGTCGTACTCAGTATGTCGAACACGATAACATTTGCATACTATCACGAACGAAATGCAGCTGACTACATTTATCTCTCCCGTCGGATCCCGAATATCTTCCGGTATTCAATAGTTTCGTTCGCTTTTTGGATATTATTTAATTTCCCTGGTTGTCATCACTTTAAATTCTTTTAAACCCCGGACGTATGTGATTTCAAAACTGAATCCTATCATTTTCGGTGTGCGATGAACTTCTGGCAAATAATAATACTGATGTACATTTGTGATTTGTAATCCATCGTTCTTTGTATTGGAAGGCTGGCATCACTTCACAAAGCTAATTGTACATCCGTACGTCCTTTTCCGTGTTGTCTTGTCATATTACGTTTTACTTAATGAATGACTCATCAAGATGTAGCTTCGGTAGTTCTTGATAGTCCATGCTTTAACCAAAGAATGTACTAAACCAGCTTTGTATTTTGTCATTTGGGTTACTGAGTCGTCAAGCACACAATACCGCGGATATTAGTAAGTCTTGCGTTCAGAAGTACTGCTTAAATGATTTATTACTAGTCTAATCACGGTTGATTACTCGCTTTAAAAAAACAGCAACATATTTTCGGGTGAAAATGTACTAGCGTTTCGTCCGTGCCACAACTAATCCGTCGTCCCCAGCTTTACCTTGTTGGAGACTTGCTCCCCGGAGCACATTCTTATGAAACAATTGTGTTGATCACTAAACAGTGCACCTCATATTTAAACGTTCATGCGAAATCGTTTTTGAATAATATTCACCCCGATCAATTAGTTAAAAACAACACAGTATCGGTCTTGTTAACTCCAATCGATCACTCTGCCATAGTGTGCTCACCGACTTGTTTTAACATGTTGAACAGTATTTATGATTAGCAGTAAATTGTTAGACGGTTTGTTAGTATGGCTTGTACCTAACTCACCTGTCAATAAATTTCGCATTCGGAAAAATCTTTCAATAAATATTTTACGAAACGAAGCCATTCTACATATCCTTACCTTGTTTCAGTATGGAACTCTCTTCCATGTGCACCTTAGGTGAACGTGCCTGACAGTTACCCTATTGACTATCCAAGTCATCAGCAAGTTGTGTTTGATGCTTTTTTCGTGAATTAGCTGACCAGAAATGCTTTGTATAATGTGAATCACTTGTTACTGATTTTCACACAATGTCATCCAACTCCTTGATTACCTTTCCTGTTTATTTTCTATCTGGTTCTTTCAGATTTTTAGTAATCCTTAGTTGTGCTAATTGAACAATTTCAGGCTATTTAGCAGTAACTGTGACATTCAGCTACACACCATTATCGTCTGTTTCATTAGGGGCCAATTCGTGTTGGGTTTTGTTCATGCTGCATTGGGACTTCGAACACAGTCGTTTGGGATCCAGTTTGATCACTGCCTTATTCATCTCACACTATACTGGGTCGAGTCAGAATTTAACTCGTTCTCTAAGTTTACTTGTTGCTTAAAGTAAGATGTAAATCTACCTTATCCCGTGGATTTTTCATATATGTGTCAGTAACACATTGAGAGCTTAAGATATACAGCGTTCGTACGGAATGTCCTATTTACACAGTTTTATAATCTTTCAGAATATTGCATGGAAATCTTCTTGACCATTCTCCACTTTACTAAAAATGGTGAACCCAACTGCTTCTAGTTTTTCAAACAAAACCATTCCACTAACTGTTTGTTTGTTTGATTAATCATATGGTGTGTCGGTCCAGAGCCTAATTCAATGCCGAATTGGTTCGTGCCACTGAAAAATATACAGTCAGTTCGTTCCCTTGTAGTCGTAAGTAGTATGAACTGCCATTCTCAGCTGGATTGTATCCAGCCTTGCGTGCTCGAGGGCTCGACAACGAGAGACCTCTTCCGTCTAACTTGCCTGCCGATATTGTCGGTTTTTTATGGTGAGAATCTACTTGAATCAGCGACTATCCAAACCCTAACAGAATAGATCTAACAAGCGACCAATCCAAACATCGCGTTAAAGATACCACGTCAATATGGGACGAAAAACCCCAATGTTACACTTCTCGTTAGTCACCAAGTTGTTTGTTCTGTATTGTACCAATCACCTTACAGTCTGACTTTACAAGTGCCAACACGATCAACCGATGGTAGAATGTGATTTCTTCAGTAATATTTAACATATACAAATGCGGCTTCTTGTTACATGAATAAAGAACTGTTTAATGCTACTAGTACGAGGTTTTCTGCTTATTATTGCCGTAGGCTGTTTCGATTTGGGCACGATTTCTAAAGCTATTCGATGTCCATAATTCCGAGCAATTCATTTTTTCACGGGCATTTCTTCATCCGCAACCCCTAGAACGTAATCAGTTGACTTGTTAGCCAGTCGATCTATTTGACGTTTTCTGTTCGCGGCACTGCCTTGTTAGAACCAATTGTCTGTGCCATGATATCTTACTGCTTGGTTTATCGATCTGTCTGCTTGATGTCTGTCTTGTTTTATTTCATCAGCTCTGTGGTATGGATTACACACTATGAGATGAAATAAAAGTCCTAGTCGACATAATACTCTAATATTACGTCCACAAAGGGGTCGAGTCTACACTAACCATTGGCAGTTCCTTTTTAGAAATAAAATTCCATCGCCTACGTATTGTAATCCTATTCTGCCTTTTCCCTTGCAACTTTATAGTTGATCGGGGAACGAATAACATTACTTTTTTGGGAGTTTTTTTTCCATTCCATTGTTCTATTTCGGGGATCATTCAACTTTCCTCTAACATCTCATAATAGAGTTACTAAGAAGCGCAGTTTATTACTCAACTGCCTGTTAAACATTTGATGGCCTACCAGACTAATTATCTATCTAACTGACTGTTACGTGTTCTTGATGGAATAAATTATGAAAACGCTACTTATAGTCACCTTGATGAAGAGTACGGAAAATTCTTCAGCTAATTTAGTTTTCTGAAAAAAGCTTGAAATCGTCTTTCCCGTCAGCAGTTGGATGATCGATTCCTTCGACTTTGTTTGGTGCTTGCCTGTTATCCTCATTTCCGTGATGTTTGTGTGTGCTTGTTTGAATCGAGCCCAGTACTTGTTTTTTTAAAGCTAGGATTCACTTTTCCTCAAAGTAACTCTCGTTCATGAAGTATTCTTACATTTTCATGCTTATAACCAACATATCTAGATAACTAAATCCATGTATTGAAAACCTTGGTGATGAGGTACTCGGTCAAATTTTTGTGCAGACTGTTACTTTAAAGCACTCATTTCCATGACGATGAGAAGAAAGAATTTGTGGTAGCTTGATAAAGTTCTGCGTATTACCGATCAGACGGTTGCAGGTTCGATCCCGGCAGTCACGACTATTGTTATGCAGATTAAAAAGGTTTAAGATTGACTAGTATGCTCGTGCTCTTGTATATCACATGACGTCAAACCCTTTGTGTGAGAAAACTGAAACATTTGTATATTCATTGGTTAACTATAGTAATTCAAGGTTCTCCTTCCAGACGACTAGCTTGTTGCTTTAACTTTCTCTATTCCCTATACTGTATGTTACAATTTGTAGCAAGCTCGTTTTTTCGACACTCGGTTGACTTTTGTAAATCGATTATAGACACGTTCCAGTCTCCTGTTGGTTGTTGCAGGTATTTGTATCATGTTTTGTTGACGATCACTTCGTCATGTTAATGCGAACTGAATTTGTCTGCTAGAAACGCACACTGATTTGGTTTGTATCCGAAAGATCAATGGTGTGTATTTGGTTAATTCTTGTTGTTTGCATTGATCGAGTCTTTTGAAATTGTATCGTACGCATTTGCACTTTATTGAAACAAATAAACTCTAGTTGACTACTTCGAGTGACCCAGTCATACACCCAATGCTATTCAATTGTGATTTCGATTCCGTTTGTTTTTCTTTTCACATTCTCTTGATTTGCAATTTTGACTGTTCTGTTTTGTTTTTCTCTATATTTGTCCATAGATGAGAAAAGACGGATCCCAATTGTCTCGTAGTGTCACGATGAAGGTAGGTAGGCTTACCTTCGCTAACCATTTGGGTTTGAATATTTTTAGGATATGGACGGTGTACGAGACATTATCATCAAAAACGTTGATCAGTTAGTCGCGATTGGAGAAGTAAGTTGGTCTGATGTTACGTGTTTTCACTGTTGTGAATGATGGACATTATGTTAATGATGGCAATAAAAATATTCTCAACCGATCAACGGACTCGTAGTCAAATGGATCTGTTTGTTTCTTTTTTGCTGTCCTGAATTCAGCTGCAATAAGCAAAATTAAATCTTTGCTATTAGTCTAAAATTAACCCCGAATCACAATGCATTCAGCACGTGGAAAAGCTGTTTCTGTACGTGTATTTATGGCAGGTTGTTGATGGTTAGATTTGGCTTGAGACAATGGAATATTTCGACTACGCTGATGTTGATTTACTAAGTTGTACGATTTAATCTGAGATCCACTGTGTTGTTGCGATCCGAGTAGAATACAAAGATATGCCATCCACAATAATACTTCATCTTAATTGTGAACCATCTATTAGTTTTGTATGTAGAAGCCAACATCAGTTTATCAGCAGACTTAGAGTGTTTTAAAAAAAAACCGTAAACTTTCTAACAGACGACATTCATATCCTCGATATCTTAGTCCTTGTTAACACTTTCATGAACTTATAACAACTCTTCAGTTCATGTTGTGGTTGGTTTCTATAGTTTGTCTCACATATGCGTAAGGCTACCGTAACATTTATTTGCGGAAGCCAATGTGTGATGAACATCATTCACACTTGATGATAGATTTAGCTTTCAGCCAGAATTTTTGGTGAGTTTAATATAGTTTCTTTCCCGTTGAAGTTCATCAATAACGGGTATCCGTGCTACTTCCAGGATTTGTACCAAAGTCGGTATCTTTATTAGGCGACTATCGCGATCACTATGCCACTCCTTTCTCGGTAGCCACGACAGAGTTGTCAACTTTAAACATTCGGTTACAATAACTAATGAGTGATATTCACGTTGTCCAGTCGTCTCAAGTAGACGCACTGTTATGTGAAAAAGATTGCTGAGTATGTTTGCTGAACTCCGAACCTGCGAGTACACCTAGAGATAACAGCAAGATAATCGCTTCTAGTCAATAGGAAAGTTATTAGGTCCTTTCTCAAGAATATCCACTTGCCTGAACATCACTTACCGGCGATTGTGACTGAACGTTCAAACATTATTTTTTGTGAAACCCAGTATGGAGTCTATGAGGCAGTGGACAACACGGTCATCATAAACTAAATCGTAACAGTCTTCCGATTCGGAATTCGACAACAATGTGCCTGAAATGCTTCTTTTGGTGGGAAAGTGAATGAAACGTCTATCTGAACAAAAAATAATTATTTATTACGTTCTGTTAAAGTGGATAATATATTCTCATCATTTTACCGATGAATCAGAGTGAAATCGTATTTTCGAGATCTCGTCAGTGAGCCCAAACTTATCCTCACATTAGAATGTTACATCTTTAATAGGTACATGGTGTAATGGCATAAAATGTAGTTCTCAATGAGCTAAACTATTGACAACTTGTCGATTGCAAATTTCCGGCAGGGGTCCAAGGTCACGTGATCGCTGACCACGGGAAGCTGAGGGCACGAACTAACTTCTTTAGAGTGTATGAGTGTAATATGTAATCAGGAGGATTTGAAGACTGCTGTTAAATTGAGTCAAAAACTCAAAAAAACGGACGTTTTTGCAACAACTAGTGGCGCTTTAAATATCTTCCCCTATGCATTGAATGTACAGCCTGTAAAAGTTGAAGAAAAAATAGCCGGGCACTTTGTATACAGAGAACATCTGAACAGCACAATAGCGGTTCTGCTTCCCAGTGCTCTACAATTCATTACCGAATTTGCTCCTACTAATGTTCCTTTCTACAGAAGGAATCCTACTGCAATTTGGAGTGTTTTCGCTTGATGGTGTCAGTAAAAATTGAAAATATATCACCAGTGCTATTCCAATTCGTAACACTTAGACGGTGGCAGGACCTGCTCAGCTGGTCACTGAAGAAACTGTCTTTGAAAGTTTGTGTATCGAATAGGCTCGGTCTAACGGAAAGCGTATTGCTCCGACTTTTCCATGAGTAGCGCTGCGTTTGAACAGTACACGCGGTCGTTATCTTCGTACACAGCCCACGTGCAAGCCATTCACTTCACTTCCAATCTGGAACCTCTTGTTTCTTTCTTGGCTTTTCAAGAGATGGTCAAAACATTGCTTCTCATACCACAATGGCTGGATCAGTTATAACACACCGATACCAGAACATTAGACTGGAGTAAACAACGTTATTAACAGGTAGCAAAAGCACTGCTTAAAAGATGTTCACCATGTCCTCTGCCTTTCTGTGTTTGACAAGTTCGATCACCATTTGCTCAAAACATTCGAATAAAACGGTGGAGGATGTAGCTTAACTAGTAAGACATCATTTCGTAAAATTATCTATAAGCATCAAAATTAGTCTCAACTGTGATTGTCTGCTTGTTTAGCGCCAATCAGCTGACGTCATGCTTGATCGATCCAATAGCATATTTGGACTAACAGTGCACATTTAGCTTATCCTTGCAGTCATTTTGAATATAAGCATTCTTGGGATGTCATCTGTATAAATTCACTGATGAATTGGATGACACAAGAACGTGAAAAATCGATGATAATGAAATTAGGTAGTGGTGCTTATGAAGGCTTGTTAAAACCCGAAGTTTAAAAAGTGAGGAAATCTAACCTTTGCCTGTTCTATAATATTACATCAAATTTTCATTTTAAAGTTTCTGATTCAATTTAACAGCATTTCTCGAATTTGTCTGATTACGTTTCACATCTAAATGAATTGTTCTCCAAACTTAATAAAAACAAACCACCCTCAGCTTCTACCATAAAATTGAACCAATTAACCGAAGAAAACTGAGGTGGCAACATCCACTCCCAAATCCTCGTCTCATTTAGACCAATCTGACTAATCAGTTAGACGTTTAAAGAGGGAAAACAATCAGACTTAATGATGCTCAAACGCTGAGAGTAGAACGTCAAGTGTACTAAACTCGAATTGAAAACCCGCTCTTCCATTTTGTCACATGAATACAGATCGTGAGACTCGTTCCGAGGAGCGTTCTCTATTAGACTACATCTTTTGTTGATGAGTGCTGTTCCGATAGTCTATCATTTTTTCAGGATGTACAATAGATGTACGTTGGTCTGGTGAGGACGTCTATTACTTTATTTTTTCGATAACTTTCCGTCTAGCCGTTACCTGTCTGTTTCTTCATAAGACTTAGTGCAAACCCTTTCTTCCTAGTTCATCTCATCCGAGGTGTTGAGTGCTCGCGCGCGGTGAGCGACTCAGTCGAAATTGGTAATTTCTGTGTTGAGACATTTCAAACGTCGGACAACGTTCTGTTTTCGGACAAGTGGGCAACATTTGAGCGTGATGCTTGTCTGGAGTTACGTTGTTCACTTGTGACTGACAGCGTCAGAGGGAATGTGTTGATTATAAGCTTGTCTTTTTCGAACTGTGAGACAATTTTTCTGTCAGCCTAATATCTTTGACAGATTTTTCGCATGGCTGCATTCTTATGAAAACAGTATCCCGCTCTTTGTTAGTATAAACCCTCAAAACAAAATAGACCGGGTGCTTTTTAACGCTTAGCCGCCTCCGACTCAATAGACGCATTTTATGTGAAGTGCTTTGTCTTCACTCAGACTTGCCGCACTATTACAGATGTGCACTAGCTGACTTATCACTCCTTTCGAGTGTATGAAGTTGTTTGATATTTCCGTGAGCTTTTGAACAGGCACTGTTTACGTCACCTTTAATGAACTCACCACATTCATCTTGCCTGCGCTTCTCACTCGTTCTTACGGTTAATCTTCATTCGTTCTTCTAACTGAACACGAGTCTGTGAAACCCAACATGCTGACCGGCAAACAGTTAGCGACTGATTTAAATGTGCAAAGCAGGTCGACTGGTCATTGTGTCGTTTTTGGAAGTTGTGTGGAAGACACGAGCATTCTCGCTAGACAGTGTGATTGTTCTCAAACCGATGTACTAATGGATTGTCTTTAGTCGTACCGTCAACTGTTAGAGATAGAACACTTGTTGTATGCATGTTTATACCCAATGTAAAGTTGTGGAATCCCCTGAAATCTGATAAACGAATGAAGGTCACATATGGAGAGGCATGCGTGAAATGATTGAATGATCGATATTGTTAAAAGGTCACATGAATTATTTTTACCGAGGGACACATTTTGTTGTTTATTTTGATCAAGTGGCTATTCAACCAGTGCCCGTCCGTAAAAGTGAGGTAAATCTAATTGAGCAGAATACCATTTATTTCGAGTGCTCAAGATGAGACCTAATTGTGAAAAGTTAAGGCTTCGGCTGGATTCGAACCAGCGGCAGAAACAGCATGCCCAAACGCGGCAAGCGCTCTACCAGCTGAGCTACGGAGCCACGACGCTAGGAGCTCGGAAATTTCAATTTGGAATGTGTTACCCACCCGTCCCACTGTCTCATTTGGAATCCACCAAATGATCGACTGCCTCGGCAAGATTTCTCAGACGGTTTATGCTGGAACCCAACAACGCCACAAGTGAGCATGAAAACCGTATAATTAACTAATGACCCATCTGCTAAAGCGCTTGGAGCTTTCAAGCATGTTGTTGCTATCGCTCATTTTAATCCAACCAAAATCCTGGTTTTTTACAGTTGAATATCATGTAACTCATCACATCTGTCAAACTACTCACTGGTATTTCGATTGTGTTCTTCATATCTGTGCGGGTTGTTCACTGCGAACCAACCAATCAGTTTTGTCCTCTAAGGGTGTACTTACCGGATTTGATATCGGTAGATATCCTGGGAACACACCACGAGCTTGACAATTATTCACGTTTTCTGTACGTATTGTTATTATACATGCCCAAATCTTAGTTCTCGGTCACAGTAGACTTCAAGAAAGAACATTAGTAAGAGTGGATCCGTGAGTAGATTTAAGTCTTATGAGCTTGTCGTTGTATCTACCGTAGAAGACCGATAGCATGTAGTCTGAAAGTTAACCACGCAGTTAAGCATTTGAGCCTCGATTGTCTTGGCTGTTTCTGCATGTAACTGAGTAATTTAATGTTATCCGCTTATTATATCCGATCTTCCATAAGACATTGAGTATGGGGCAATATGTAAGCTCAGGAGGTAGCCATATTTAGATTATTCGGGCTTATTTTTCGGATTATCGGATAGTTTGTTGTTGTTTATTGTGATTCGGTTGTTCATACGTGATCTCCTGTTTGCAGAATTATGGTTCGCATTATGGCGTACCGTATGAGCTAGTGATTCCTAAAAATTTACCTTATAGTCAGTTTGCTGCTTGTAACAACAATGCAGGTGCTCGTTGAGCACACTATCCTAATTCTACTCAATATGTCCAATCTTTCTGTTTTAGGTTGGCCTAGATTTCACACCTGCGATTTGTCCAACTCCGGAATCTCATGAAGTCCAACGTTCGGTGTTCGCTTCACAAATTAGATTGGCACGTGAGCTGAATTTACCATTGTAAGTGACCATTATAACATAGTGCATTATTGTCTCTGGTATACATTTCTTCTAACCCTTACACACACACACAGTGCCAAAGTGAAGCCTCATTGATTTGTCTTCTGACATAAGACTGTCATGTGATCAATGGGGGGAAAAAATCTAAAACTCAATCGACTGCGCTGATTAAATCGTTTGCCTGTGTCTATATATGTCATGTCCTTATTTTCATGAATAGCTTTGTGTGCTCTCCAGTTTAAAATGATAGATTTTAAATTCTCCACTAAACAAATTTTTTGGTTGTGACAACAGTTGAATCGCGAATTTGTTCAGCATTTTCCTAATCCATAAAATGAGTCGTAATTTGGAACCTGTCACACTAAAAGCGATTAATTGAATTACTTGCTTGAACTGTCCCAATTACATCACATAATTGTTGCTAATATTTGTCTGGCGACACCTTGAAGAGAAGAGAAATGTTTGCTAATCTCGAAATAAGACTACTCATACATCTTTATGAGGTCTACATTCAGCCTAAAGGGTAATGCTGTCCACAAAACGTGTCTATTCCAAATCTCCTGTATGCCACTGATGAATTAATACAAATGCGGACCACAAACGTGTGACTCTGACAAAAGTTGAAAATGGTTCCAAATTCGAGTCACATTCTGTGTCCCCATTAACTGTTTGAAAGTAGTATGTACTCGCGCAGTCTTACCTTGAAATAACTCTGAACGTTACGGTTTTCTCATGAAAATCTTCTAGTCGTAAACTCTATACTTCACAAAGACGGCCGTTCTGTTGTTCATTGGTTTCAGTGAAAATGTTTCAACAGAGTGTAAAATGGTATAACATTTTTGTCAGTTAATTACACAACTGGCTAACAGCTTCCAGTTTTGCAGTTTCTGGTGTTCATTGTGAAACTTCTTCTCGTTCTATTTCAGTACAAACAGTTGCACCGTGCTTCCACATATTTTGTACACACACACTGTGAAACGGAAAAAAATCATTGTGTACAACATCACACTAATTTAACGGAGACACTCACGTAGGGGTTGCTGCGACATCATACAAGAGTTTAGCTACTAAAATCGCGATAAGTGTTGAACGTGATGAATCAACGAAGCAGGTGAACTTGCGGAAAATTTCATCACAATACCATGATTATTGAAAAACTGAGCAATAAAGTTATCTCTTTCTAAACGTAGACGAGAATTCATTGTATTGCACCGTTAAACTGTACAAAATTCCTTCTAAGAGAGCTCTGAAAAGAGACGAATAATGTCGAAATGGGTGCTAAAACGCATTTACATTTCCTACTCCTTGGATTTCATACTGCTCACTGGTTAATGTCATTTTAGACATCAAAGCTTTGGTTTAGTTATTGATGACGGTCATTACCTGAAGAATATGTTGATTGTGTATATGTGGTGAAAATCTACTCGATTCACCACCTATCCAAACCCTAACAAGATAGATTTAACAAGGGACCAATCCAAACCTTGCGTTAAAGATACCACGTCAAGGTGGGACGAAAAACCCTAATGTTAAACTTCTCGTTGGTCACCAAGTTGTTTGTTCTGTATTGTACTAATCACGTTACAGTCTGACTTTACAAGTGCCAACACGATCAACCGATGGTAGAATGTGATTTCTTCAATAATATTTTACATATACAAATGCGGCTTCTTGTCACATGAATAAAGAACTGCCTAGTACAACTAGTACGAGGTTTTCTGCTTATTACTGGCGTAGGTGGTTTTAATTTGGGCACGATTTCTAGAGCTAATCGAAGTCCTTAATTCCACGTATTACCGTTCTAGTTTTCTTCTGCGAGAAATCTTCCATCTTCGTGTTTCCTCGCAAATATATTCACGAAGATTTCCAACCCAAACTTTCATTGATTGTAAGATCAAATCCTTTTCTAGTTGTGTCAAAAGTGTACGTTTACGTTGAGTACCTGAAAACTCAGCAACGCTGTTTATTATTTGAGTACTGACGTGTAATCAACATCACCTACAGGAGTATTATGCCTTTTTTACCTTAAAATATTACGATATAATTTTTTCGTGGCTCTTCGTCAGTTTCAGATATTCTCCTTTGTAGCCCTCCAAATCCAACGGACCACATTGCCTGACAGAGAGTATGTAGTGTATTGCATAATGGAACAGTGGACCTTCCGTGCGATGCATCCGGTTTCATTCTCTATTGTACTACGCTAGGAAAATTCGCTTACTTTAGACTGCTGCGAACAAATTGTACGGACGAATACCAGGGAAACCCCCTGGGATATATCAAACTGATATACGATCATAATAAATTATTATGACATTGTAAAGTCGGAAATACACAGAGTGAATATCTGCATATTTGTAGGTGGAGCGGTAAGAGGTAGCATCGGAAAATGTTAAAATATTTGTCTGTTAAGCATCCAAAAGAATGTTATGAAAATGTTATTTTAGGATGTGAGAAGGAATTTCCATGTGAGATGTATAGTAACACAAAAGCAACCCAGACATTGATAAAAAGGCGTCTAACAGCCGTTGTATCCTGAACATACGACGCTGTCATTAGAGTGAGCCATAACCTTACCAGTTTCGTCTCGATTACAAACGGCTTGTGTCTGATACATCCCATTGTGTATACTAATATTCGTCTTGTTACAGTACGATCTACACAGACGGGGCAAATTGACAATTGACAGCTCGTATCCGGGAGCTCGTCTCAAAATAGCTGGGCATATAAATGAAAACCTCAGACTTTAGGTTGATAAACAGTGTCCGACATTATCAACTGCGAAACACATCGTCGTCACACGACATGGTAAACATCTGGAACGTATTCTGTGCGAAACAGCTAAGAAAACATTCTCCAATTTACCGACGCCCTGACCACTGACGATCATAACTCTCCACTTGTTTTCGGGAACTGTTTGTGCTAACGCTGAAGCTACTTTTGTATTCAGCACTTGCACGTTTATCATTCTCATGTTCGTTTATCTATTCTCCCTCGTTATGTGGGATTTTTCTAGGTTTTAAATTAATTTTGTGTCTGCATGTGATCAGATTACATAAAATATTGACCCAGAGAACAACGCATAATTATCTTTTCCTCATTGTTTTATTCAGTGTTGAAATGGTAAAAATTTTGAACCTTTCCAATCTCTTTCCCTGATTAATCAAAAAATCCCAAATAACACAATGTACTTATCTATCTCTTATCCACCCGATCCACTTAAGTTTGTAAACAGGAGTCAAAAACAACATGCCACACGATTTTTTGCCCGGCGAATTTTGCTGTATCTCATCAGTTACGTACTGCAGTGATGGCGTTTTTATTAGCAGAGTTAAACAAAGATAGTGAAACGAAATGAACGGGCCACACACGCAACTCACACACGCACGCTCGAGCAGTGAAAATTTTCAGTTGTCTTAGGGGTTTCAGACTGACGATTATGTCCTGTTGGCACAGGAGTGATCAACACAGCCTCAATGAACTGAGGCAGTCGTCGATTGTTGTTTACGCAAATGACTTTGAAAGCTCGAACAGTGATGACCTTATGTCCAGAGGTCGACGAGTGACGTGCGATCCAAGATGTTGGCTGTTTGCGTTGCACTGGTAGCACAACAGTTGTTGAGGCCTGTTCCGCCTCAGGTTCAGCCAAGTCGAAACAAGCCCGCTCACTCGATTTTGCAACTGTTGTTACGTTCTGCGCACATTCGTGGCTTGATACCCATGTTGAAACTTGTCTGCAGTGAGATTTAGCGTACAGAAGTGGTGATATTTTCACCGAAGGGATTAATATTCGGCTAGTTGAATATAGTTCCGTGACGGAGGCCTCGTAGAGCTTTCGGTGGACTGCTGCTCGAAGTTGCCGGCTGAAATCTTCGAACACATCATCCCCTCTATGGGCTAGCTGTAAGGTGACGTCCCACTTGGGTATACTTGGCTGTCTGGTGTCGCTGTGTGGTTCGATGAATGCACTCAGATAGTCACTGAATTGCAGCACTGATTGCAGGTGCTGTAGCTCGTTGCGCAAGATGTTTGAAGTGTATATTTTCCTGACACGAAAAAAAGTACAAACCGTAGCACGTTCATGCTGAATTAGCGTAAAACTGTTGAAGTCAAAATACTAACCAGTCCTTGTAGTCTTTCTGTAAACAGATATTTCCATTATGCCGTCTGGTCTTCGCGTTATAAGAATGTCTAGGAAGGTATTAGATTGATCTATCCCATGTTGAATTGACTGATATGTTCGGGCGCATCTGACACGCCGTTGAGTAAAATCTCCACATCCCTGTTAGTAGTAATTGGAAATATGTCGTGTATCATCATTAGAGCATCGTTTCTTCAGTGGTAGTCAGAAGCTGTTGCTCAAGATGTGCCGTAAAGATTTCTACCAAAACATGATTGAGCGGACTCCCCATTGCTACACCATCTGTCTGTTGACAATCTTCTTGAAATCGAAATTTGATGTTCAATGTACTCAGCAGAAGCTATCGTTCTGGTTCCGAAGCGGTTAAACCGAGTTGTAACTACTTTTCGGCGACCCGTTTGACAAACACTTTCACTGTTTCCTTTGATGAAACGTTTGTGAAGAGGGAATTAATATCCATAGTTGAAAGTTGACGTTCGCTGGCTTTCAGGCCTTCCAGAAGGTTTACCATTCCAAACACATCCTTCACAGTGCACTGAGATAATGGTTATCGCATGGGTTTAAACAGCTCTGCTAGCCACTTTACTAATGGATGCTGAACCGTATTGACCATCGATAGTATCGGTCTCAGTAGTATATCTTGTTTGTGAGGTTTCGGTAGACCATACACTTATGATGTCTGAGATCCGCGTCCCATCACAAATTTGCAGCTGTTATGCCAACAAAATATCTTTCAAGAAGCATCTGGATTCGTCTTCGAACTTTGTTCTCAAACGTGCCCGGATTATGCGTCGTTTTATGGGGTCAAAATTTACTGCTATCTTGAGGAATATTGTTCATTCCAGCCACATAGTCCATCCGATTAAGGAGTACCACTCAAGAGCCTTTGTCTGACTGCATTATTACCAGTCGTTCATACGACTGTGACCTTCTCAGCGCTGCAATATGATCATCACTGAGCACAGATTTCTGTTACGTAGAACTGTTGCGGTGTCGTTGTTTCAGGTATATCAATTTCACTTCGAACCAACGGTGACTATCCCTCGATGTAGATATGGCTGAAGAACTGATCATATAACATCCCAAATTGGGCTACTTACTTGATGTTATTGATTCTTTCCGGTGAACTGCAGAACTTGAGACCACAGATCAGAGCTTCAAGCTATAAAGTAGTTAACACTATGGACAACAAATCAGTAATGTATATTTCCGATATGTTCAGGAGTAGATGGCGTCAGCTTATTTCTGCTCAAAGACCTTTGAACACGGTTGTTGTCATCAGAGTTCGTCTTTGGGACCGTATCAGCGCAAAATCGGATAAACTTGATATAACGTATCAAACTTAGAAGAACAGTAATGGAACACGTTGCTTTTTGTATGCGCTTTAGCTCATCGACCGTCGTCAGGCTATTCCTCATATCAGTTTTCGCCACACATCCGAAGTTTTTTGTGGTCGATGATAAGATACAAGTGAATTCCCGAGGCAATAAATCGTGCAGTTTGCTGTTTTTTGGATTCTGTTTACAAATTTATTTCGAGAAACAACTGTTTTGAACTACTTAGTTATTTATAATTTTCTTTCGTTCTGCAAAACATCGTCCTAAGTTAGCGAAGACGGGCATTAAGTTTGGAGTCATACTGTAACTAAACAGGGAAACACGAATGAAAATTACCAGAAAGATTTCATATTGAACAGGTTGCACTGATCTACACCAAAACAAACATTTTGGAAAATTCTGCTGCAGTTTAGAGTGAGAACTTGTTATCACAAAATGACAGTAGCTGAACGTATCCCTAAGTGCACTTAATCGTTGTAAAACCACCATCAAACATACTGTCTGAATGAGAGAGTTAGTTTGAAACTTTGAAATTGAGTGTTCTCTGGGAAATAATAATGATTATACAGATGAATTTTAACATTAAGGTTATTATCATAAAGCTTCTTTTACGCATTGGAAGCCGATCAGTTTATGTTACCGCATTCTCAAGATAATAACCACATTGGACCCCGAGACAAACTGAATTCCAACTCTGATGATATCTGCATTGCTCAGTGGACCTAGTGTGATGGTGTAATAAACGCCAGAAAATAGCTTGCAAATAGGTTGTTTTTATCGTCTTATTGGCCAGCCACTTTTCCATATTAGTGTAAATTAGGAAGCGATTCTTGGAAAAAATTGTACAAAACGTTTCCAGGAAAACTTTCACAGCATATTCAGTTCGTATGTAGATTATATTGTTTATCCATATTTGATTGGTCTCATTTATATTGTTTCTCAGTGAAAGACGTAGTGTTTTCAATTCTTGTATGTGATTATCTATTTTCCGCTCAAACTATTCTTGTTCACTAGGAGCTGGTGTCAGAGAATTGCACAGAATTTGAACAGCTCATTGTTATCTATCTCGAATTCTAATGACTCTGTCTGCAAACAATTACAAATAGTTACTAATGAGTGATCGTGGATTTGACTAATTTGCTGTTAAGCATCACGAGTATTTGATAACACATTTCTTACTAGCATATACCTTAGAGCTCACCCCTTCCGAAAAAAGTGCTAGACACGAATTCAATTCTTGTTAGAGCTAGTTCGTGGTGCGTATCTTTGCCATGGTCGATAACTGAACACTGGTCCCAATGTCATGAGGCAACCATGTTAACTCCTGCGTCATCCATCTCACATTAAGCACGACCGAATGATCATATCTGATCGTTTGACTACATTTACTTGTGAGTAACGATCACTTTACTGAACCGGCTTGATAGAAGATAAGATTATCTGTCAAATTCGATCGATAATCCAGTGATTAAGACTTCTGGTAAGATCGATACCTCCAATTTCATTCAACCTTTAGAGCAATTTTTTTTAGCTTGCTGTTGAATAGTTGTAAATGGGATAATATTGTCTGAATTCAATTTCACTTGGCAAATTGAAGCGCACTATCGTTCACATATGTGTTTACAACTTTATGTCAGGTAATTAGACCCAATCACTCAAACGCTATAATTTACGATATCCCTCAACTCTAGTATCATACTCAGCAGTTTTTAACCCGTTTTAAAGACGTGCTCGAATTTAAGGCGACTCGTGTTAGTTCGTTCCTTGTGAAACCTTATTATCTCAGTAACACTAACATTTTGGAAGAAATGTAATTTATCACGACAGTTGGAAGTGCTTGTAGAAAAAGATAGTTACACTGTTTATCTTCTAGTGCACATCGACCCAAGCGTACGCCAAGACACACATACTTTGAAACACCCGTAGAGTAGATTGTTGGCTTACATGACACGTAAAAGACCTTCAACTTCAGCTCCTTCGACAGTTATAACACGTGATTTATTGCAACCTACCGCTACGGTATGAACATGTTGTTGGGTTGAGAAACCAACATTCATGCGAAGTATCCTCAAAAGCGTCTGATTTAGGTGCAGGAAACAAGGGTAACGGTAGACTGCCACTGTCGGCGCGCTGAACCACCTCCTCGTGGTGCCGACTGGGCGATCTCGGTTCAAACCTTGACTGGTTAAGAGTTCAGCAACTCCAGATAGGGCCAACCACTCTACCTGGTTTTAGTCGTACTGGTTACAATCGATCAAGACAATTAAATTACCGCCAGCACCTCCGTGCAGGCAACTACCAGTACACAGGATAGGCGAGCGGAGTACACCTGTTCAGAATGTGGCCAGATTTGCAAATCGACTGCTGGCTTGTTGGCGCATACTCGTATGCATCGACGCAGGAATGGTCCAGAACAGAAAGTGGACACCCAGCCTGCGACAATATTTGACTGTGTCCACTGTGACCACAGCTTTCCCACCAAAATCGGTCTCAGTCAACAGAGAAG
>LUCH01000728.1:85408-123066 GCA_013368495.1 Paragonimus heterotremus | reverse complement strand
CTAACGCATTACATTGCCGACTCCTACAGGAATGCTTTCGCCACGCTCAATGGCTCCGTTCTCCGATCCCAGCATGGTGTTTGCCAGGGTGACCCACTGTCCCCACTTCTATTCATTATGGCAATGGATGAGGTGTTGGCACTATCTTGACCGGAGCTTGGCTACCAGTTTCACGACACACTGGTTAGCGGTTTCGCCGACGCCGACGATCCTTTTAACTGAGAATTTTACGCGTCTCTCTGAAAAGCTTGCAACCGCCGCTAGTGCCCTGGAGCTATGCGGACTGAAGATCAACACCCAGAAGACTAAACTCATGGTTATCCGCGGTGACCATAAACATAACGTAACTGCTATCTCTGATGAGTCTATCCACTTCGGCCCGGACATTATCCACTCACTAAGCGCCTCTGACACGGTAACCTATCTAGGTATCCCGTTCACCTGGAAGGGTAAAGCATTTACTAATCACCGTCTGCAACTTCGTACGATGCTGGATGAAACTACCAAAGCGCCCTTGAAGCCACACCAACGTCTTTAACTCTTGAAACAAGATTTGATCCAGAGGACGAATCACTTATCAGTGTTGAGCCGAGTCCACCGTAACACGCTCAAAGCTATGGACTGTACGATTCGCCAGTTTATTCGGCAGTAGCTCCGCCTTCCTAAAGACACACCAATCAGCTACATCCACACCCAAATTCGTTTGGGCGGTTTGGGCATCCCGAATTTGTCTATCGCTATTCCTAACTCGTGTAAATCTCGAGTGGAGAGACTTCTCTCCAGTCAATGTCCAGTTCTGCGGAATGTAGTTAGAGATAATTCATTTGGCCCTATCTTGAGGGAAGTGAACATCCCAGTACGCTTTCAAGGTGTAAGGATGACGAACAAGGAAGAAGCCCATGCGGCGTGGATGGATAAACTCTGCCATTCGCTTGGCGGCTGTGGTCTTCAGGAAGTGTCACACTCTCCACTCTCTAATCGTTGGCCGTTCAATCCAGGACGCATCTTCCCCAGAATCTTTATTCGTGCCATCCAGCTCAGATGTAGTCTGTTGCGGACTAATGTCCGAAATTCACGAGGTGGCCGAAGTGACCATTCAGTTCTCTGCCGTGGCAACTGCGGTCAATCGGAAAGCCTTGTTCATATTTTGCAATCATGCTGGATCACCCATAACGTGCGTTGTGCCCGACACAACCTTGTGGCCAAAGACCTGGCGAAACGACTGCGCAACTTGGGCTATACAGTCTTCGAGGAGCTGCGAGTACCAACAGCCAACCCGTTCATCAAAGCCGGTGTGATCGTGGTTCGTGACGGCGCTGCTGTAGTGCTTGACGTCAGTATAGTGGATGATTACTGAAGCCAATTTGCCTGGACAGACAAGATGGTGAAGTACGGGACCGACTCTCATAACGCCGCTATTAAATCAGTCCTCCATACTTTAGGCTGTGATGTGAACTCTGTTTCCCATTCACATGTGTTCATCTCTTTTCACGATATTATATTTCCCTCGGATGAGACTGCCCTCCAACGCCGTCACGGATTTATGTCTACTGACTGTTCTAGGTTCCCTAAAAACCTACGACACATTTATGCGGGGAACCTAGCCTTGACTGTTGCCACCTCTCTGACAGTTGTCTTACTATGAAAGGCATTTTTCTGTCCAGATGCGTGAGCCTTGACTGTATTAACACTTCTGGGCTCTGAAGGGCTTTTGATTTTGTCTGGCTGACCGTTCACCTATTTTATTTTTATTTTTCGCGTATTTTTTTAAAAAAAATTCCAAACCCCCTTGGTATATACAGCACAAACAACTTTTTATTTATTGACTGGCCCATTAACGCTTGCTATTCTTATGAGAGGACTTGTCAACTGTTCAATTTTGCTAACTATGCAGCATTTCACACTTGACAGACAGCCTGTTTTCACATTCACCTTTCTACATATCTGTTGCTCAATTTTGATGTCACTTTGTTTTTCCCTTGAACGAAGCTGTATATATTGCTCTTCAAAATAAACGGTCTAGTATGTTTATTTCGTAATCAACGAACTCTTGTTTTTAACCTAAGATATGAAATCTGCATTTTAAGTTCTTTTTCCTACGTTCATTTCAACTATTTTACTCATCCCGTTAGACTCCGGGGGTTGGGCTGAACGTTTTTGTAGACAACTGACGATATTTTGACTTTACTCCACTGCATACTTACTTCAGACTGTTAATTCTTGTTAGTGTGCACAAGTGTGTACAGATCTTCACTTAGTTCATAGAACGCACATACGGGATGAGCCAGATCAGTTAATACGTGATCAATTTGCCAAGGTGGTCCACTTCGGCAACTGTGCACACGAAATGTACGTAAAAGAATAGGCAAATTTACTGTCATTCGATATATACAAGACAAGTTAGTGGATAAGTTAACATTGTTCTACAATCCTGGCTTCGTGGTCATCTTTGATGAACGACCGCATTCCTCCCTGACAGCATGACCTAAGTATGTAATCAAATTCAAAATGGCATATGATTCAATGAACTTCTACCTCCGGAATATGAAGTTCATGCAGGGAAGCAGTTGATGGAAATTCTACAACCAACCTTCGTGTACGAGTGATATTGAACTTGGTAAATTATGCTAACGTTTTCCCACCGTGCTGTCTGACCTGGAAGCTGCTAAATCGAACGCTTGTTAACCAACAATGGGAGCTTTCAGATATTATTTGAGAGATGAAGGCTCGAAACGTTCACCCTGGATTCCCACATACAGCTCATAAAGATAGGTTTACAAACATGCATTTTGGAGAAATTTATCATATCTTCGTTACATTTCGAAAACCAGATGATTTATACTGGTCAAAACGTGAGAATAACTAAGCTACATCGGTTGACGAGAAGGTAATCAATCCAATCCTATCTACCAATAGGGTGATTTGGACACACGGTTTATATTAACTGAGTACCAGTTATGTGCGTGTTCACTGGTGGCGGATGGGGTTTAAGCGAGTTTCAGAGCTTGAACGAATGTCCTGTGTCAATCTGTGATAGGGTTTCGATTGGTTCAGTCATCACGATGTTTTGATGGTTGTCTGGGGACTTTGTAGATGGTTAAGATAGACTGGCCAGTTTCACTCTGCGATCTGTCTGCCAGATGTTCCACAACAGCGCTAGTCATTATCTGTCATGCTAGAAGCTGTTGTCATTTTTCTGACGAAGTACTTCATCGTGCATTCATTATACTGAGCTGCACAGTAAAATCTAAGTTAGGGTCGATTTACTTACTTTCTCATCGTCCAGTCATGACTACTGTCACGTTTTACTCAAAATGAATGACCTTTAGGAAAGTAACGATTTGTTGAGAGATTTCTCGGCAACATATGCTCATCAGCTGACTCCAAAAGGAGCATTTTTTTTCGTCAAACTTTATTCTTAGAAACTTCACCAAACTGGTGTCTTTCTACGGAGAAAAAAAGTAGTAATCTAATGCTGTTGATTGCCGTGCGTTTTTTTTAATGCTGTTAACCGCTGCTGGTACAAAAAGCCAAAATTCATTTTCCTTTGTAACTATAACACGGATAGAGTTAACCACTTAGAAGAGATAACTGCAGCGTACAGTTGTAGACAAAGAACATCTCGGTTGTTCTTGGTGCTGTTCTACAACATGTTGGTTTGACATACTATACTTTCCTGTAATGAGCCAACATAGAAGTGGGGGGGAAAATCGCATAAAAATTCCCAGCGTAGCCATGCAAAATACTGTGTAGCGAACTAGCTTGTTTTCAGTTATTCATCTTCAAGCTAAGTACATCACGTTTATATCACACATTTTACAAGGGAAACATGAAGGGGAGTAGCTTGTTCGCTACACAGTATTTTTCATGGGAAAAGATCTTTGAAGGCAATGCAAATGATCTAGTCGAATACGTTTACCATCTTTCAGCTTTGTAAGATCGAGTACTTTACCAGACCTGTCTATGTCTCGCGTTATCAATTTCCACCGAATTCTTCCTTTTGTGAATTAGGGTTACCATGTGAGACAGAGGTACCAAGACTACCTGTCAAAAAGACGATGAGATTCACTACAAATGCTGATCACGTTTACAGATCATCATCTGTTAGATTTTCTGTTGAGACTCCGCATGAACAAGAAGCTTATCAATATTGGTTAACTTATCTACCTGCAGTGCATGAATAGTTTGTCTTCTGACATCACTGTTGAACCGGAACATGAATAGTATAATCAAATGTTGAACGTCTCACAGGATCTGGTGGTTGTTAGAATAAGTCACCGTGTGTTACTATAGGAGCTATTGTGTCTGAAAGCTAGGTGACGAGTGGAGCAAGTTTGCTGACGCCCTAGTTCACTTATGTTCAGTAAGTAAAATCTGTCAGTTTCTGTAAGTTTGTCTTAAAATGCGTCCCGACTTCCACTTATTCACAAATGGAGGTGAAGTAGAAAAACGAAAGTTTAACTTGAAAAATAGAATGGCACCTCCGAATTCATTGTCGGGCGGGAGCTGCGGTACATGAACTGGATAGATACGTAAGCCCTAGTGACAGTGACAGATTTTTGCACGACTGATGCCATGTGTTTTGACGCAAACCACCAGTGGCCGGACTGTCTAGTTATTTCCTGCACTACAGTCCTATTTCAACAAATTGTACTTACCTGGGAATCGATTGTGTGAATAGGGAAGCACTGGTTGTGACCATTGTGATAGTTTCCTGTTTCATTTGTCTGATGTTTCAAGTCTGACAGATGGGTCTACATTTCCTCGATTCACCAATCTCTGTTTCATGTCACGGTGGTCAGATACTGTGTTTAGTATTAGTGTTTCTTACTTTTTGTCCAGTATATTGGTATTTGCAAACAAACTTTGATTTACTACAAAGCTAACCATTAAGACCTTGTTTTTTTTATTGATGGATAAATGCACGTGTGAAAATAATGCGGGTTTTTTATTGATTGTTTCGTGTGTATTGCTGCCAGCTGATGACTCGTTTTGTCTTTCGTTTGACTCTCTGATCTTTGGGTAGCAACTCGTTATGTTTCTCATTGTACTTTGAGGGGTTGTACTGGGAACCTTTCCTATTGTTACTGTTATTATTATTATTGCTGTTGAAATGGTGTGTGTTTTACCCGCGATCAAACTGCGTCTCTATAAAAGACCTCAATAAACGCGCCCGCTTATTCTAACACCTATTGCATATTCAAGAATTCTCTCTTAAAACTGTGTAATAGTGCATTGAAACAGTTGCTCTGTTTGATAGTTTCACTGGGTTTCCGAGTTCTGGCAACGGATTCCTCCGATACATGAGAGACGCACGGATTCATGCAAATTCTGGAAGACTATAGATCATCCAGATGGCTTTCTATGTATATTTCATCGACGAACAGTAAATGGAAAAAGCAACCTTTGCTCAAGATGATGAATTGATCATACTGTTGGATTCACCTCTTTTATACTGGCAACAAATATTTCCGGAATTCTAAAATATCCGTACCCATAATGTGGCTAGAAAAAGATTAATTGAATACAAATTAATTGAATACAAATGGACCCTTGGGCCTAGAATCTAACGTTGGATATTTGTTGCTTTTCCTTTAGTCGCTCTGTTTGTATCAGTATTGGTGTCCGTTTTGAGATTGTATACACAAAGTTACGTCCTGGGATCTCTTGCACGCGATGTTTCAACCTTCTTTCCAAAAGTTAAAACTATGCCTTAGGTCACTCCACACAAAATCTAGTAAGCGCACGCCTTCAACACTTGTTTTATAATAAACCATTAATTACTGTGTTCTTTTGTATTTCATTAGGGCCAAGTTACGAATGCCCTCGCTGAGCATATTTTATCCCACGTTCTAAGCACCGAATCGTGAGTTTATATCAAGCACTTCGTATTTCCAACCTCAACCGCTATTACGTCATCAACGATTTGTAGCGTGTTTCTGATAAAGTGACTAGTATAGACGATCGATATTTCGTTTCATTCTCCCCGAAAACGTTTTCGGAGCTTATCAAACATGTCATCAATTGGATTCAGATGTGGCAAATGCGGTGGTCTCAGGAGAATTCGTATTCGTGCTTAGCGCAGAGCTATATTATCACCTTGTAAGAAGAAATTTTCCGTACCGCCTGTAACCTACAATAACTCTTCACTCACTATCCGATGGTACTAGTCGTTGTTAATTTTTCAAGTCAGGATAATAGGTTCACGTCTACAACGGTCTCTGCGGCGTCTTATGCTTGTGGGGAACATCCATATACTTTCGTAACTGCTTGAGTACAATGCATAACGATTCTCTACCGTTTAATCGCCAGAATTTGGGTTTTATATCTCAACTGCCAGTCGCGGCAGGGACATACCCCACTAACGACCACCAACAAGAGCGAAATTCGAGCTTAGTATTTCTTTTTGAAAGAATCTGGCTGGATGACGTATCTGAATACCAAAGCCCTCACGAGATTTGGATGATGTTCAATTTTAACCAACTAAATCCTCCAGTGCATAGAGTAATGTAAAACATTACCCAGCAGGTTGAATGAACCCGGAGATTCCGACTTGACCTGGAAGTTCCAATCGTGGGATTGTCGATTGGCAGTAACTGTCCCCGCTATCGACACGACGGACATCCTGAATTGTTACAAGCAAAACTAATTGAGAGTTCAGATATGATCATTCGGTCGTGTCTAATCTGCAGTAAGTGGCGCGATGGATGACGTAGTTGTTTCATAGGATTATGGTAGGAGTCCAACTCCTGGTTGTTCCGAGAGTGCGACAGGAGCAAAATTTGGTTCTCTTGCTAGCCGGGAAATCCATAGGAATGAAAAAGCTGAGATGAAATTTGGATGACTTTTAGTTTGAATCAATCAGATCCCGGACTATTCATCAATATTTGAAAACACTGTTTGCTAAACCATCTTCTACTTCGAATGAAATCACGGGGCTGTTTGGAATTTATTCAGCCCTGGGCAACTCTCAACAGGGTACTTCTTGAATGATTGCTTCTTAGATCATTTTCACTCATTCGCCATCGAAATGTTCATTCTCAGTTATTACAACCTATGTGGGTAGAACACACAGAAAACAGAGTATTTGTAATTGCTCCAAACAGCCACCATTTCTGCTGGATACAATCCTTGAGCAACTAATGTGATAACGCTCGGTTTATCCCACAGACTTCTGTGCACTTTGACCTTTGTGACAGAGTTATGTGTCCCGTAAGCATTCTGAAGAGTCTCCAAATCTGGCCATCCTTCGAATAGATCTCTGTTCCATCAATCACATCAGCATGCATTATTAAAGCCCATGTTTAAGCGCACGACCTTTTTTGTGTTGTAGCAATGCCCAAATTATTTGATAATGCATTCATTGTAGGTAATCAATAACTGAAACATGAGATGTAAAGGAAATACATATCGTGTCGGTATGATCAAACCATGGTGATAATCCTGATAGTAATCAAGCAGTTAAGCGTTTTTTTCGTAGGTGTACACATGTGCTAACAGTCTGCTCCGCAACCCATCCGGAAATTTTGATTTTTTTTGCTACACACGTGAAGCGTTAAGTTTTGTGATTTGTCGATGGATGAAAGCAAACTAACTTCACACAACTAGAGGTGCATAATCCTTCTTAATAAACTCTTGATTTCAATCAAAGAGACAAATTGGAATAGTTAAGTCTGCCTAATTATTGCATTAAAAGATGTTGAGGGGCTGTAGAATTTACCTTCTCCTTAATTTCATTTATGGCTTTTTTGCTGTAGAACCTGAAATCTACAGGGCTATTCTGCTTGTTTTGACAACAATAGACTGTTTTCATAAGGTGGTTTTGTTGACTAACGCGAACACTGCTTGTTTATGCGTTAAATGGAACGTAACTGTGAGTTTCTTTACCTGGTATTTCTTATTCTTCTAAAAAATATTTCCCATAATAAGGACATATGTTTTATAGCATCCACCTGGATGATGGTTTATTTCACGACGACGACAACGACATGATTTGTAATGATAGTACACTACAGTTGCCATTAATATATCGTTGTTTGATCACACAATCTGCAGTAAGCCATGTTCCATTCACAGATCTACTTAAATTTTATGTACCTAACTTCCAGCCTTACAGTGGGATTCTACATAAACCTGATTTGGAAATACTTCTGGAAAGAGGGGACTGAACCCACCACGCGAACTTTATATGTAAACCTCGGATTAACGAAGTGGATTATCAGATAGTCACATTTATAGACAACGCGTTTACAGTAAAGGTATAATTATGTCATGAAAATGTTCTTATTAAGCTATTCGTGTGGAAAATGTGCTACAGTCAAATTGGTAGCTATCGAGGGATTATTTACAATCTTTTCTTTGTCATTTCAAAAGACTGTAACTTTTTATGAATGTAGAATTAATTCAATGAGACAAATGGATCGGAAGCCTGGTTTTCATAGAATTACACTGAAAATTTCGGATATAAAGTCATGAACAAATGTGTCACATTTATATGACAGATAATCAACTTCCAAGTTAGCAAATTTTCATTTAGTGACAAATTGTGTTTTGCGTTCTCTAGGGAAACTGATGAATTTTTTTATAGACAAATCACGAAATTAATGTTTAACGGATCGCATATAGTTACCGTAAACCTAGGAAAATCCAGAAAATATTAGCCATACTGTTGCAACCTAGATACTTTCAACTCATCTGTGATGAGATTTATCAAGTTTTACTGCGAGCTTGTTGGCTTTGTTATTGAATGGTTTTATGTATTGCTATGTGAGAATGAAACTATGTTGACTTAAAGAAATTTTCCTCCAAAATGAGACAATGTTTTCATCTTGTGAAAGCTTAGTATTTGAACTGTTCACTAGCAGAAAACCGTAACACGTAAGTGAGCGTGCCGATCTAACTCGAATCCCAGTCTAATCACGACATTCGTGGCATTTTGAAGACTAGAATCCCGGAAAGCGTTCAACAAATCACACTGACGGCACCTGCATTTTCTATTCTATACTAGCTGTATACTCTAACTGACTCTCTGATCGCCGCTATCGGCCAGACCGATGTCGATTTAGTGGCAGAAGCCATTCTATTTGACAGGAGCCTCGTCTACCAAAGGCACTATACCGTCCCAGAATCCAAATTCTTCCTCCTCCATAAAAGTATTCTCATTATGTTCGTTTATACGTCAGTTCACTACAGCAATGATACCGTTCACGTTGCGTTTTTTTGCCGCCTCTAAGTTTTCTGAAGAATTTGTCACGTGATTCCGTTATTGCTATTTAGCCAGGATCATGAATCCCAAGTATGTTCGATTGGGTGATGTCGAGCCTTGTCTAGAGGGTCAGTGAGAATATGTACCATAGACTTCGGATTATAGTGGACGACTGTCGGAAGTTTACACGTAGTAAAGTTTTTTTCGTCGGCAGTGATTTTGCATATTTTTGGGTCACTGCTACGTTTTGTCCCTTCTTTCCTTGTAACACGCTGGCCCCGAAAAATCTCATAACTATTAGTTACATGTGACAGGGCTTCAGATAAGATAGCTGATCTTATTGGAATATGTGTTCAGATTGAGACTGTTGCTTCGTTTTTTGATTTTACTAGATCACCCCACTAACATTTTTATCTGGTTATTTGAACAGTGGTCATGCTTGTGGTAAACCACTTGTGGTAAATTAACTTAGAAAATGGAGTTTACATACATGAGTTTCAGGAGGAAACAGCTCTTAATATCAATTCGGTTACTGCCTCTTTATCCGGTCATTGATGAATCTGTGAAACGCGTCTTCGATGGGTAAAACATTTTGACCTGTTTCATTTATGGCTCAGTCAACTAAGAATACTTTGTCACTGGTACAATGGATTTTGTTTCGTTACAGGACAAAACAAAGATTATTGACAACAATTGAGACGGTTAGTCAGCCAGGCGCTTACCAGTTCGACTAAACACTAACGTGATAAGTGATAATGTTGTCACACTGGATACCGCCATCAATTTTAAACAGAAATGTGTACATTATTATTATACTGGAGGTAAATGTGTTCATGGTTGGTTTAGGACATCTATTGAAAGAACTTACTGATGACAAAAATTTGTTCAGGTTACAATCATTCGAACTTGCTGTGAAAGTAGGTATTCCGACATCTGTTACCAACAACGGTAAACTGTTCCAGTTCAAAACACCTCATGTTAATAGATTACACTTGTTCTCGAATGAGCCCATCAATGTTTTGCCTACTGATATGAACGTTTTGACAAAAATGATGTAGCACAATATTACTTCAAAAAAGGAAGATTTTTAGTTGTAATAGAAGCGCATTATTCAGCTGAAAATTATCGAACCAGAGACTTTTATAGAGGGGAACAGTATCATGGGTTAAAACGTAAAAAAAGAACTTATCGTATTGTTGCGTTCTGTCGCTACAAGCGAGGAACAGGAAATTATGATTATTAGAAAAAGTGTACATCCTGTTGTTTCAGGGTTAGCAATCAAGTACTGTGTGTTGTACAGGATTTAGTGAAAAACAGTGTGGCTAACGAATGAACGGTTCCCCGGTTGAATTCAGAGCTTCAGAAACAAAATGGTGGGAAAACAGTGGAATATTTCAGCACTACTAAACAACTATACTTCTCATACTAATGTTATCTTCAATATTTTGAAGTTTACTTTCTTGTCACTGGACAGATCATTCGAGTTATACAATACGGACTGATAGTTAATTAGTTTGATTCTAAACTCTATTCTCTGTTATCTCTCAGATAGTTTAAATATATTTATCGATGAGTGTGGATTGTGATAAGGGCCAGGAGTGTGACCCAATATTGGTAACATCGGCCCTCTGTAAAATGATGCCGACTGTCAAAAGGTCGATCAACGTTTTTCAATCAGTTAACCAATATGCGTTGTATTTTTTCATGACTTTCTGAAATTGACGGTGTTCAAGAAGGAAACTGTTGTGCTTAATCTCAACTAAACAACAACATCAGTAAACATTTCTGCATGGCTTTTTTGATGCAACATAATGAACCACTTGTTTCCCCCGAATCCTGGAACAAGGATCGCTTTATCTTCCCCTGATAATCTTTATCAGAGAGAGATTGCTGTACTGTGAATACCAAATGATTGTCCGCTGAGCTACACTGCAATATGAACGGCGCTGATTACCATTTTCAGATATACAAACGGGGTGGCGTAACGTATAAGTTTGAAGCGCAAAAGCCTACCGTAGCCGACTGAAGACAGTCACCAGCATGCTAGAAGCTTTAGATCGAATCCATTCAGTAGAGTAGAAGTACGTGAATGGACAAGTTTTAGATAATCAAATTCAACGGTATCAATGTTGATACCGTTTGACTAAGTTTTCTGTAAACTTAGCGCAACTAATGAAGCGAGACAGTTAAATTTACTAATTGCCTTCTATATTGTTACCTTAGTCTTTTATTTGTGTCCCAGTTACTTTGTTTGTAAGATGTAAACCCCTTGGTATTGAATGCCTCAGTTTGGATACACGGTTCTTCTGTATCATTTTTAAACATATCCTTCTGGTTAAAGTTTACTGTTTCTATTTTTCTCATGATCGTGTCATAGCAAATCATTGGTGTCAGTCATTTATGTTGAAGATCGCAATTTTGGAATGCTTATTCATAACTGTATCATTGTTAGGGTGTTCATTCTCACAAGACTTATGACACAAACTGCAAATATTTTGCAGTTGACGGCTATCAGATGATCATAGAAAAGATCATCCACCAAAAGTAACTAAAAGTTATGCGTGGTCGTTATTGGTGGTAGACACACTTTTCGAATAAAAACAAAGGTAATCAAACGCTTCACCAAATGCTTCAAAACTTGTAGGCCACTGTAATTTAATTATAGTTATTATGGCCAATAAAGTCGTAATCAGTTCTATAATATGCTCCCATGGTTTTTTCAATCCGGTGTGCATATTGGTTGATGGTTTTGAACGAGCCTAGTAAGTCTATCCGGTTTTCACTGCCAATTTTTAGGAAGCGATTTTTTAAATCGTTATGATCGATAAGCTGATTGTCTGCTCGAGTTTTCTGTGGAGCTCTCAGTTCGTTCCCCTCATACCAAGCTTCGTTGTGTCTAACCTCGCCGTTGGTCCTACCTCATAGAACGGTGTGAGTTTCTATGGGTGGTCATTCGTCTGTTTCTTCGAAAATAATCATAACTGCTCCATGAACTTCCTGCTCCTTATCAACACTGTCTCATCATTCTAATATCACTATACAATGAATTAGCTGCTTGCCCAAAGTGATTTTCCTATGCACCATTCTGGTAGCGCACAATGAGAATTCGTTCTGCACACTTACCAGTTATCAATGTAGTAGTTTGTGTAGCAGGACCTCAATCACACGCTTAACTCAGGGCTGAACTAATCTGTACGTCATTGAAGTGAAGCCCATAGCTTGGTCCACTATCCTAAGCGTCAATCGTCAGTAAAAGTGGGCTGAAGTGATGTACCTTATGTGTTTTTTCTTTCCACAGAAACGTTCATTCGAGATCAGCTTCCAAACCGACCATAGAACTGTTAAAAACAGAAGGTAAGCACAACTGTTGGACTCGTTCACATTGTCAATGGTTATTTTCAATAAGATGAGGAAGCTGTACTTTGATTTGTTCACTTTCGTGCATCACTTGTTCATAAGAAGACAACTTAACAAAACAGGTTGCCTTTTTAAAGTTGTAATCGTCCAACGCGTTTCACTCGCCATCATCACTTGCGGAAGTTTAAGAACTACGTGAACATCTATCAACGAGTATGGTCGTTGAGACCAACAAACCATGTGAAAAGTACATTCAGGAAATACTTGGACAATGGAAGCGAAATGTTATTTAACATTGCACAACTAGAAACACATCTTATAGTAGAAATTTATTCAAATTTGCTAAAACCTTATTCCTTTTCAAGTATCGGGAATTCATATATATCATAAACTTTGTATTATCGCACGGTTGTCTAAAATTGTTACCTTCATTCTCGAGTGTCATAGTTCTTTTTTTCGTCATTTTGTTTCGTGACAAATAAGTTGAAGTGACACGATTGTAGACTTTGTAAGAATTTAATAGTATACTTTATTCAACGAAGCGTAACAATCCTGTCGAACAAGATCTCCTGTCTATGCATTCCTGTATAGAGCAGGGATTATACATGACTCTTTCTTGGCGAACTGCTTGAACTGTCTTATTTAACCTATATTGAACGTTTCTTCCTCTGCATGAATGATCATCACTAAAATCTTCACAGCTGTTATGCTGATGTTAATTCCTGCGTTAACAAAGTATAATGACTAAACCATTTATGTTAAAAAGCTATCCAAATTAGAACATTAATCCTGTTTTTTGGATGTTCATCGTTCTAATTTGAACATCACTCACATATGTTGAAATCTCTCTTTTCGGATTAGTTATCAGATTAGGTCACTCTTAAGGGAACCACTTGGCTCTAGGTTAGTTCTTACTAGTACTCATACTGCACTCAATTTCCACGTCAACTCTAATCGTTGTTCGTGTGTCTGAAACGAGTATGTCAACTATTACTCCCACTGGTCATATACAGAGCTGAATATTCACGCATCTGGAGTGAATATAGTGAGTTGATGTTGTTGTGAGTTTGCCGTTGAGCCAATAACAAAACGGGTCAGTGAAAGCCGAAAAGGGGTTGTCTTATAAATGTTATGCTACTTTCACGTGCAATCTGGTTGTTTGGTTTAGTAAGTATCCTGATATCGAGCGTTTGAACTCGGATGTGGGTTTTTGTAGATAAATGCCAATTATTTTCTTTGAACTTTAGTTTCGAATATGCTGTTTGCACGACAGTAGACATCGGTGTCAATCCCTGGTATGTCATTCTCGACGATCATTATGGTAATGATAGTAGAACTTATGTACTGACGGAGTTAGTAAATCTAAAACAATGTAGACATCAACGATCTTATTTACACCTAATGTTTGCTTCAAATTTCACTGTATGTGTAACGTCAGACCCAATTTACCGAACGCTACATATTCAAACTTTACCTTGGCAATTATAATGCAACATGCAAGCAGTGTATTCTGGCTTTGATTATCAGTTTCATTCGTAGACTAACTTTGTTCAATGTGGAGACAACGTTCTTCCGAAGCAGGAGTTCCAGCGATAGTGTTGCAGAAGTAAACAACAGGAACAAACATGAGCTAGAGACCCAGTAAGCCACGTACACGTCTTTTACAAACGAAATCCAAAATGGCGCTAACAACATGGCAGCACGCTTTGTTGAACAATTCAAATTCGAACCGAGCACATTTGTTAATTTCAATTACACCTCATAATGGTACTGTTCTAATGGCTCTGAATACTAAATACAGCATAACATATTCCAAAAAGTGACCAAGCTGAACAATAATTTTGAAATGCCTGTTTATTCGACAAACTGCTGTGGAGTTAACGGGTAGCAGGCAAGCTTGAGTTCCCTCGAGTTAACCTCGAATCTTCTCAAAATCGATCCCCAGGATCGGTATAAATCCGTGCTGAGAAAGAAAGTCGTATACAGGCCGTCGGTCTCACTGACGACCATAAAAAATGTGGACCGTTGCCATGACTTAGCTGAATCTCAACAGCTTCATATACTCCGAGGAATAAAACTCACTACCTACGAAGGTTTCAGAATGGCAGCCTATAAACTTGGCTCATGGTCAGCGCGGTCCCGATCACTGGGGTATATTAGCAACTTCTCTTACGTGTTGCCTTTCACTTTCCTATAGGTTAAAATCAGCCAGAAGCCACATACTCTCCGAATAAACACCCACGGGTGTTCTATTCACTGAACGTCAATACATCCTACCGACGTCCTAACAGTGTGTAAATCTAGGTTGAATGGAAACAAAAGAAAACCATTTTAAACTAATTGAGAATCAGTATCGAAAACAAAATATGATCATCGTCCTATACGACACTGTAGGAACACCTAGTGTGGGTGGATAGTAAACATGTTCAGCCCATTAACTCGACAACCATATAAAAATGTGTACAACAGACGAGTTCGGATAGAAATAAACCCAGGTCTTGTGATAAAATCCACAACCATCCCTCAGTAGTTAAAATCCCTCATCAGATTCAATGGAGCCAGACATTTCCATTGTGCTGAAATGTCATATACACCGGGTTGTCAGTTCGAGTTACTCATGTTTCCTCTTGGGGCGATCAATTCAACAAGAACTTATTCATAAACAATTGTAGTTGAATTATTTGGTGTGATTGTTCAATCAAGCCCGATGCGAAGTCACTTGGATAGTAAGCAGTACACTTGCCTTATATGCACAAAAACCAGATTTAAACTCATGAGCCTGTTAAAACTGTGCACTCCTGATGTATCCTGATCAGTGAAATAAAAATAGGTCACATGCTTTCACATGAGGTGAAATAGCCCAGGGATTTGGCGTGTGCAAAATCTGAAGTGTTGATGAATGTGGATTTGTGACGGTTTGAAATCCAAACTGTTGAATATCATTTTATCGTATTCGTATATTAACTAAGGTTGATGTCGCACTTTGTGAACCTTTTTACATTCTGCACCCTGTATCGTTTTTTTTCTTCTAAAGTTATAATGTATATGATAGGTCGCTTTCCTCGGGCACCATAACTGCATTTGTGTCTACACGCAACATCTTCCTAATCAGAACAGATGGCCATGTAGATAATCATTTTCATTTTGCTCGTGTTGAGTCAACAAATACGATAAGCAACGATATATAGTGTGTATGTGTCTGTGTATGTCGAAAATAGCCTGAAAATTTTTCTGTGCACTAATTTGCAATGTACGTTTTTGTGACCTAGCAGCAGAGTCGAGGCAAAATAGCATGATGTATAGGGCTACCTACATAAACGTCTGTTTTGGGACCGACGCAAAATGGGCGAGTGAAATTATTCGAATTTCCTTGATTGTTATTGAAACGCGACTGAAAATTTCTAAGTCGGTGTTAGTTTTACTCCCGCATGATGTGCTCCCGTTAGACCAGAAGTTTTGTGTGGTAATTCAGCTTTATCTCGTGTTGTTGAATCGTTGTCAGAAGACAAGCTTGACTGATTATGTGTTTGTTAAACAAAAAGGTGTTCAAAGTTTCTCCGGCATCTGTTTCCTGTGTTTTTGTCTGAAACTGTTGAACATTAGTACGATGTTTCCTCTGATGTTTCTTGGGATTCTGTTAGCTCTGGGTTAATGGCATAACGACCCTGTCGGGAACAAACATGTGAATGGTCACAGAGTAGCAGTAACTCATATTAGCTTTTCGTGGCAAGTAACCGTTAGAGTAGTTTGAGGGGATGACAATCTCAGTCCTCGAGGATCAACGTGATTATCCTACAGGAATGGCTTTTAGATGTGCCAAAATGGTTGGTGTCGAAATCAGAACAGAATATCAACGAGCACGCAATAGCAAATGCGTAGACACCCAGTAACGATATTTGCGTGTTAATACAAACATGTGACGAGTATTTCTTGTATACACAAGACAAAATAGACAAAGAGACAGTGCGTGACAAAAAGCAAAAGATAGTTATTAACTGAGTGACTTTGAAATAATTTCAAACGTCATTATCAATGCTTCTGGTTATATGCTCCACTCGTTCCGGCATTCAACTGGCTCTTAGCTGATGCACTCGAGAGAGCACATGAAAGGAGAAAGTTTGTGAACAAAGGATTTTAACTTTTTATATAAGTTTATAAACGTCAATTTATGGTATCAAGTCACCCCGTTCGCTAAGCGTAGTTGTTAACAGTTTTCCAGTTGCTGGTGCTGTTCGGTATAAAGGAAGTACCCTTACCTCGAGAACTAATTGTATAATTGAATAGTAAAAGAAGGTCTGAGAGTCCAACTACAGAGAGAATATTTAAACTGTCTTCTATTATCTAGACCAACGAAACGGAAATAGTTTGAGGGCCCTAATTTTTTTCTCATTTATATCAAGCAAATTGGATTTTATGTTTTGGCGAGGCATTTATCACTTTCATATCAGACTGTCAGCTGAGATTCACACATATTATAGTGATGGTTACGTATGGTCCGTTTTTAGTTTATGTAGATTTCAGGACATTGAATGCTCCTTTCACAGCGGGATATCCGATAGAAACATGATTATACCAGACTTCTGTATAGTGTGCACAAAAAACAGTAAGCTGATTTCCTAAATTACATTCAAAATAACAAGCAGTTTGTAAGGTGGTCTCATTGATACTGAACATCTATTTGATTACTATCAGATGCGTGAGAAGTTGAGGGTATCGTTGGCTTATGAATTTGTCTATGTTAAGCACAATTTATTAAAAAAAACTTAAGGGCTGTGTGGTAGCTATAAAGCCCCACCTTGTGATTATGAATGACTACTTCATTGATTTGGTGAAATAAATGGACCTGACACAATCTGGCTTTGATCTCATGAACGCCTTTTTTAAAAGTTGTGTACCAGTGCGTCATATGTGATAATCTGCAATGTGTTCATTAGTTGATAACGTACAATTCACTATCCACAAACAACACAATGGAAGTGATGTAGGTGAACTGTTCATTCAGATCGTACGGCCTTTCGTGAAGCTATTAAGAGTATGAAAAATAGAGGAAATATTGGGCATCACAAAATTTTAAATCCCTAACCCCCACTCAATAATCTGAACGTCTCTCAGTCAGTCCAATGAAGTCACCAGATCCGGTCTGATTTAGCAGTTCTTATCACGAGGATATTTGCTAGAATGAGCCGAGTGATTCCGTTTATTCTCATTTAGACGTTCCAGTTGAGCGTTTGAATATGATTATTCGGACTACTGCGAAGAGGTTACTGGCGTAGCGGATTGCACATTCGTCTCCTAATCAAGATAGCTGAAGTCCAACTTCCAGTCCAGACGAGGATATGCACTACTGATGGACGTTGATGAGGGCAAGACTCGAGTCTACTGCTTCTGTTGGAATTGGGCTAGCCGACAGTCTTATCTAATTTCGAGGGCTGCGACCAAGTATGGATAGTGCTCAGTTTGCAGTAATCTAAATCCTCGAACTTCTATCAAACACTCAAACCATGAGTGACCGGAATGTTGATTTGTCAGGCGTTCTCGCAGTTGTCAGCTGGTCGCGTCACATCGTTCCACGTATGTTTAGATCGCATCAGGCGTTTGTGTGTAACATGTGTGAGTAAACGCGCATGAAGTGTACACTGTTGACTGTGCGTGCTTGGAGAAAACCTTGGGTTCTGGTCCCACGACAGTGGAGCGAAGTCTGTGTATGTGACCTTGATCAAGAACAGCTGTGGTGTGATTTGTTACTGTTTGGACAGGTAGTTAAGCCACTTTGAGTAACTTCAGTAGAGGTGCAACATTCTCAACAGGCGGGTGAATAAACGAAAAATAAGAGAATAGGAATCTGATGAGTAGTAAGGGATGTTTATGTGCATATAGACTGAACATTATCTACAATTGACTGCTCTTGTGGATGATGTGCAATTTATATAAAAAACCGAAATCCCTTACTACTCATCAGTAATCAAAATACGGCTCAACAAGTTAACGATTTCTGTGATTTCAACTTGAAGAGAAGTCCTAGTCGAGGGGGTCATCGATTGAAGTTAACAGGACATTTACTGTGTTTCCTTTCGGGGCGATCGGGCAGCCCGACCATTACTCACAAGTGAAGGTGTTTCGGCGTTCGGTTGTGCCCAGTATGAGGTTATTGGCACAGTGGTCAGCGCGGTTGCCCCATGAAAGGGTGGCCGCAGTTCTAACCCCAGCCATAGCATGGATATACACTACTGACGAGATGCTCTAATGGGAGCGGAACTCGAGTCTGGTGCCTCTTTTCGAAAGGAGTCGCCTGGAAAATATATAGGAATGTGACAGCTGTGAAGAATTTTAAATGATGTTCAGTTTATATGAGGACACGAAACGACGGTTCAGTAGTTGGAATGATAGGGAACAAAGCACAAATGTCGATTGTCGTTGTCTTGTGTTTCCTTTTCATTTTTTTTTATCATTTTCATTAGCATGGATAACAATACATCAGTGATGCATACACATATTTGACTGGCATACAACCGTGGAAAGATGAACAGACCTCAAGTTAGAAGAGAAAGATTAAGAATGAATGGCACCTAATTGCGAATAATCTCTTTTTCTGAATTCGAAATTTCGTTATCAAGATGCCGACACTTAGCAAACAAACAGCTGTCTAGTGAATTGTGCCAAGGTTGCATTGGTAGCTTTTTCAGGTTTACCTTGGTCACTGTATTACTGATGAGTAGTCGGGGAACTGGTCAATTTCACGTTGAACACCATTCACATTTGTTCGCAGCCTTCACAATCGGATAGACCTTCCAGCCAGCCTCCTTCAAAAAGAAGCACTAGACCGCATATCCTTGCCACTGCCGAGACGAGAACTCCGTCAAACTATTTTGAGGCCACCATTATTCGCCACTGCTATACTGACCTCACACTGCACACCATACTTACTTCTCAAACACTTCAGGTTAACCAACGTCCACATTCACATCAATGAATCACACCAGCCTTCACTACTGCTATCCACTCCGACTACCATCTGTTTGAGTCGTGAGGACTTTATTCCCGGATAAGAATTTGACCAACAATGGCCACTCCCCTGTTGACTGTTATCTTTTCACTAAGCCAAGTCATCATTTATCCACCTCGTACTTTAAACTGGTCAATAGCAGTCTCAGCGACTGGTGCTCAGAGTGGTAGGTAACTGACACCTTTTGTACATAGCCATACCAACCTTATTTGCTGTACAAATGAACTCGCCTCATTGTTGCCGCCACTTGACCATTTCATGGTCATACCATTGATTACTAGTTGGTGACAATCGATGCAATTGATTGAGCACAGACATCGTTAGGTAAATGTTTTGGCTTTTGCACTACATGGTGCTTGTTGTGGCATTAAAGTGGGACAAAGGACGGAATATCTAAAGGGATAGCGATATGACTCGCATGAATTAAAGCCAGTCTACTCTTGCACACATCAGCATTCCTGTCATGTACACAATTGAACACATTTGAGAGAGTGAACACGTGGTCCTCTAGCATAGAATGACATTAAATTGAGGAATCTTTGAGGATTGCCAATTAAAAACACTGTTATCTGTACTGGCATGTATTTACATAAATTCTCGTCAACTATTGACTAGATTCAATCTACTTTGTTCCCAAAGTATTCTAATATTCACACTGAGGATGAGTTGAAGTAATAGACCCAACGATAACAGATCTATTACTAATGGGCATATTTGTCTTATTGAAACATTAATCTGACGTACACAGCTCACGATGGTTGTTTTCCCTTAATGCTGAACACGAACAGTTGCTTTCTGAGATGATAATAATAATAATAACAAGTAAACTGTCACTGAAATACGATCTTTTCTTCAAAAAAAACGACCGCTTATATCATAGGACGAAAGGATTACATCGCCTTCCTACTACAGAGCGTATGACCACGACCTGGTTACTACCCACTGTTATCAGTTGAGCACGATTCTAGTACAGTAGTAACTTTCTCATTTCGACGAGTGTTTCATAACTCTCACACATCATCTTGCGAGTTAGTTGAGATGTCTTCTCAGGCTCGCTCGAGTTTCTCCGCATCAGGCATCCGAATCCCCGCGACTTATGAAACTCACAGTGTTGTTTCCAAAAACCGTACTGAATCACATTGAAACCTAGTTTTATGTGTGAAACCAACTACTCTCGATATCACTAGGTTTCGTCTGGATATTTTCTGGAATCATTGCATCTCTCCACTGTAGTGCACTGTAGTTGAAATCACTTAATGTTCTCCAATGAATCAAAAAGTACGATACATAACTGGCAGTTTTTCACAATAAACAACAAGTGCTATATATCCTTGATTTTCACCCAAATTAGCGACAAAATAATCAGTACATTTTTATAAAATACAGATTTTTTCTTTGTCATTTTACCACATTTTAATTTGATCACTTATGCATAACAGTTAACTTAAATTACGCCCATGAAATAGCAATAAACCCAATGAGCTGTATAAGACATGTTTTATGCTAATTTTCATCGGAGCATTCTGCTTAAGTTTCATGTGAATTTGAAACTAGCAAAAGCTTCTGTCGCGCTACCACGTTAAAACAGAGGGCAAAATGCGACATTTAACTATCGCCTAAAGATTGAGGAACAACGATACAGGGGAGAGTGCTTGGTTCTCCGACTCAGTAACAATGGTTTGCCTGGAAAAAAAAGATGAGAATGGGTGATAAATTTTGTGGGGACAGAATAAGGAGAAGGGTTTTGAAGCAAAATGATGATATGCAGCACTATTGTTAGAATAAGCAACGATAAATTTATCAAAGGTGTATGCGATAGTACAACTTGCCCAAACGTAGCCATCAGCTTCTTTGAAGGAAGGACTGTATGTTTTAGGTTAGTGCAAGAAGCAAACAAAAGAGCTCAGCAACAAGTCAATGGGAAGATAATTGAACTTCGCGTTGTTGACAACAGCCTGTCTAAGTCGATTTTAGCTTTCGAGCTACTTCGAATCTAAAATGATTATTCGAGATCCCCTTTTGGCAGCCGCTTTATTTCTAGTCCAAGTTGATGTGTCGTGCTTATTTTTCTGAACTAAGTCATTCCCCAAAAAGTAGTTTGCTGGTTTATTATCATATACGGACGATCCACATAGTCTAATCCAGTTAAAGGTTGCATAAACAATGACAAACTAAGCTTGTCAATTGTTGAGAACGTTAAATTACACTCTTACAAGGTCTGATGGTTCATGTTATTATTCTATACAACAGTGCATCTTGTTATGCCTTTCATATTTCTGTTGTATATTTTACTCAACCCAAATGAGTGTTAGGAGTCAAAAACTAACAGTTTTATAACTATCAGCTGGAAACCTGAAGTAAACGTTATTGAGAGTTTTTTTAAATAACAATTTCGGGTAACCAGGCATTCAAACTAAACTATGCACACATATATGGGGATGGATTTCGTTGTTTCCTGGATTGTACCGTTTGGTCGACTTCATATCATAAGAGTTCACATAATCGATCGGAAAGAGTTGTGACAAAAACGCAATAAGCATCTTCATGTGTTACGACTTATTTTAATACAAACTAGACAATCATTTATGAAAGAGTCATGATTAATGTATACTTCATTCACGTTTTCCATGGCACTGTTGAATGATATTGGGAAACATATTAGCAACTTTGACACAAGTAGAGAAAGTATAAAATCACCGAAGTTAATAGTATTATAACACATAAGAAAATGATTTTTGGAATATTTGTGGTCCGGTTAATATTTCAAAGTTAACTCGTTTAAACAGAATTTTGTTCGAATGTAGATGTTTGGTTTATCCCTTCCTCATAAGTCACACCTTCAGATTACGCAACTGTAATAAGTGTACACTAGACAAAAAATTGTAACTTACCAGTAGTCTTATACAAAACTTCGATGCTACCATTTATTATGTGCAAGTCAAATGAACGACGAGTTAAAAGTTGTATACTTAAGGAGAATACTCCTGACAGTATCCTCAATTGATTACTCACCTTGAGACTGTTAACTGTTGTCAGACATTTACATCGCTAAACAAAGATATCGACCGTATTTTCATCACAATCAACAGAATTGATCAGTTGATGGAATTCATGTCACTGAAGTTGGAATACTTGATCAAAAAAGTTGAAGTTGTATGAAAGTTCTGGAAAAGCATTCTTCATTGTTGCAATTTGCTCAATTTCTACAAAGTTTCTCAGACAAAATCAACAACCTAGTTATTGCCACATTCATCCCTACAACACTACTGAGAATATATCTGTTACTGAGTGCAAAGAACGTCAGTTTTTAGAAGATATTTGGCCGCAGTGCTACGAACATTTCTGCGGTGTCACCTTATACATGTTATTCGAATGGGTTTCACATTATATCAAGTAGTGTTCGCAAATGGTCGACTGACCATATGGTACAATAATTGCACAGGTGTTAAACAACTTCGAATCTATGTGTGAATTTTAAAAGAATGACTGTTCAAAAATTCCAGACATCCCCATATGGATTATGGATCAGTGAGCTGGTTTGTTTTTCGATAATCAACCGCGACTCACCATTATTTGTTATTCATCATCATCACGTTTATAACGAACATTCTTTGTATTTATTTACTTGGCTATTTTTTCGACGATTTCGAGTTGTCTGTAGCGCAGCTACAGAATAACTTGTATCCGAAAAGATTGGTCAATGCACCCGGTATGTATAGACATTGATAGTGATCGGGACGAACAAAATTTTGTATGGAGCGTTTGTCCAACCATGGCGCTGTCTCTTGCCTTGCGTTCAGCCTACTGATGTACCGAATAAGTAACGTAATCGATGCGGTCTTGACAGATTAGATCAACAAGCTCACATTGCGTCCAGTTAATATGGGACAGGTTATTATTCTTGAATCATTCACTACTTAACGACCCATGTGTAATTACAGTAAAAAATTACGTCAATAAGATACGTTGACCCTTTATCTTTGGAACAAAGAAATATTATTCAACACACCATTAGCTGTTTTCAGTTTTGTCAATCGTCAGATGCATGTCATCGGATTGAGTGTTATCTTACACATACTAATTTATTTCCTTCATATTCATGTGAGGTTATCGCCGTTAATCGATTGAATCCGTCACTGTGTGTCGAGAAACATTCGTTTATCGACCGATGGATCCTGTGGATTTAATAGCCTGTCACTTGCGATAAACGTTCTTGCTTACTCTTCTTCACTTTCAACTCTACTACTATTAACATTAGTAGTATGTTGTGACAGCGAGTATATAAGAAGTGATAGTATTAGTACTAGTCTTCCTTTCTCTCGCAGTTGTACCGTTGAGTGTATTTTTGTTTGAAATCGGATTACTGAACCCCTCAGGATTAACGTTGTTTTTTTATACCACTGTAGGATGTGTGTGTGTGTGCAAATGGCACATCTGATTTAGTTTGACTACAAGCGTCATATGGTCCAAGCCAAAACTAATCATAATTAGCTACCTATTCATCTGATGGCGGGTTACTATCAGATCCATCAACGTTCAGCCCACTCACGTCCGAATGTAGTAAAACAAATAGTTATATATTTGATGTTCTTTCAAACTGTTCGGTTGCAACAAAGTCGAAGAGATATTTGGAAGTCAATAAACTGACACTCTTTCGGTTTCTTTATTTCACTACAAACCACTAATTACTGACAAGCTGTGGTTTAAATTTGTATTTTAAATTAACTTCTTACGCACTTTTTGCACTCGGTACTTCTGAAAGGAACTAGCCACAGTGAATAAATCACCTCGCAATTTTACACTATAAACTTGCTCAAAACTTTCAACTCATGTTTTGCCGTTGTTTTTTTTAACTATGGAAGAATTCGGCAACAACTCTGTACTTTTTTTTATTCGTCTAGGTTTTGTTGAGCCCTGGTAACCGACCTGCTTTATGGCTGAAAATCCCCCTACTCCAGTCACAGTCTACTTTGATTTCAAATTTTCCCCTACAACACATAACAGCTCAACAGCATGAAGTCGAATAACTAACTGTGTAGGTGGTGATAGAAAACAGATTTATGACAGTTTGCTAACGAGACAAATGGATGCAGTATATCAGTTTTTGTGTCTCACTTGGGAATAGTTGCAACCACTGGTTAGGAAGACCGCACGTGGCTCAGCTTGATAAGTAACGTGAGGAGAGAATGTTGTTAAGTTTTTTCATGTAAGCATGCCAAGGCACCGTATGAAAACTAGATAGATTGTTTCAATCAGGACTTATATCAGCACGAAGTCGCTTGATCAGTCTTGCTCTGAATCCGTTTACGGTGATCAGAGTTTTTCTCCTCAAATTCTCCTCGGTCAACTAGTTTGTCAGTTTTGTATCACTTGTTTATGAAAGAAAATGATCACAGAGTGCATACAGCCCCATAGTTTGTTCTAATACCACTTGTCAAAATGACAAAAATCACGCCATTGAACCCACCACTTCTTTCCTTGGAGAACTACCGGATATAGTTCACGTTAGGAATGTTTTATTGGTTAGTGGAATTTGCGGAGGTGTTTCTATTTTTGGCATCTGTTTCTTCAGTCAAGTAGTCGCATTTTCTTTAGTTAAAATGCATTTCCGACGAAACGACTACTGAAGTGGCCTTTGTCTGATCTTGCATACTGTCATTTAAGGCCGTATTCTAAGTTGTTTGATAAATCCCTTTAAAACTTGTTCACAAGTTTTTAGTTTTGATGGTTGTAAAATTTATTTCATTAGCCTCCAAAGGAGGTTGAATCTTCCATTATCGTGTCACGCAGGACACTGGAATGAAGATGGAAAATGCGATATTCATACCATGATGAAATGACCTTCAAAGTTCCCATAGACCAGCACATGTTCACGGGACTGAAGAATTGGTGTGAGCTGTGGTGGTCACTCAGCTCGTATAACAATGGTAATCTTGCGCTTGTACTTCCAGGATTAGGTTAATAAAAAGTGGCAACCAGTATATCGACATTCCTAGATTGAACAGGAAAAATCGATGAGTTTCAATTGTCGACTTTCTGGCCATCACGACACGAAACTTAATTAGTCTCTGGTTGTGCGCATGTCATTTATCAAATAACCACACGTTGTAACGCATCCGGATGTAGCCTAAACTGCATGCTGAACAAGGCGTTGACAGCATGCAAATGAACGTTTTAACGTGTTTCTCTTCGGTATATGAGTTCGCTAGCAATGTATTGTGCCTTGATTCCGGCCGTCTTTCGGATGCAACCGTATGAGTTCATTCGGATCGTTTTTTCTATATGGAGATGGGTGAGTTTTTCAAACAAATATACACAAAGTACCTCGGAATTCCGATGATCCATTGCACGAAAATTTTGTTCACTATCTCAGAGCTCTCGTGCTAGAACCTTAACTCACCTATGTTTATCCAACTGATCCGCAATTTAGTGCATTTTTAGACGAGATGATGGCTTTCCAGTGGACAGTGTTTCAATTTTGACATGAATTTTTAATCTGACAATCGACAGACCTTCATGATAGCGTATTGGTTCCCAACCTCCGAATCGTGAGACACTTTATGTAGTCATGCAATGCAAATAAACCGTACGCATGAAAATAAAGCGTACAGGGCACATTATCTGTTCGGTGCCAGTTGAGCTTAGCTCAGTCGATTGAAGAGCAGATATACTGTCGGTCGAACCTACAAACGTGTTCCAGTTTTGGACATTTCACATGCATGTTCGATGAATGATCGTAATCATTGCATAATAGTGCAACAGCTCTGTTTTATTCAACATTCACTGAGAAGGTTTAACAGAAAAAACAATGCTTTCAAAATTCCATTTCATTTTCAATAGTGCCATTGAAAATTGAAGTAGTCGATCAAATCATTTAAAGTCAAGGAATTATTTTATACACTCCTGGAGATGAAACTGTAACATTTAAGTAAGCACGTCTTCAGCAGACACGATATTTGGCGCAGTTGTTAAATATTACAACGTGTTTTTATACGAAATTGTCAATACTACTAAGGAATCGTACTAGGTGAGGGATAACAGAAGAATAATATGCACATGTATCGTTCACATAGACTTGTAAATGGACGATGGAAATACATGAATTAAAATTCAAAGAAGCTATGGAGAGCAACGACTTAAGATGCCTAAACAATTTGGACTGCTAAACTCAATGAGACTGGAATGAGAAGTGCTATTACTGTTTAACAAATACTTCGTGGACCTTGCGAAAACCTACGGTATTGAGTTATAGTATTAAGAAATATTAGTAGAGAACAGTGTAACCAGTGGCGGAGTGCACTTAAACTCAAAAGACGGAGGATAGTATTTCACATCGATGAAAACTACCTTGGATGTAAAACATAAAACCTACGTCTTTTCGCTCCAGTAAAAACATCGTTCAACTGAAAAATGACCATGTCAAATTGCGGCTGACTGTGACATTCAACTATGCAAGCGGTGAAGATGTACGGGGAGTTTTATTTTCAGACTGTAATTCGAAACAACCATCAAAAAGTTGATGGTAATTGACTTCTTCAACTTAAGATGGGTCTCAACAACTGTGTGAACGGATAGGATTCTACCGTCAATGTTCGCTTCCACATTTACACGTACGTCGACTTCGCAGAAAATTTTAGTGTGAGCTTGTGAAAGGTGAATACAAGTTAATCAGTTTCTGTGTTTTGAAAACATGATTTTACGTACAGTTTCAAGAATACCAATCAATTGGCAAAACTAACTTATAAAACTGATACATCCTGCCATCTAAGTGAACTCATTTTCAACATTTAGGGTCACTACGGAGCTACCGTTGACATTGAGCAAACCAGATCTTTTGAATGAAGAGTGTCTGAATGCCAGACTCTCGCACTCTCAGTGCAATACAGTGTTGGTGAATCTCCTTAATCTTTTAGTGTTTGACATGAAAACCCATTTTCCAGGAATATGTAAGGAACCCACAACGCCATATTTACCAGTATATACCAATGACTCATGATTTTCGGATTGGGAGTTAAGTCAGACATGTGTTTACCATAAACATCTCAGGGTTTGGAAGTGACCTCAACGGATTTCAAGAGGAATTTATCGATCCACAAAAAAATCCAACCCAAGGGACATTTTAATTTCACCGTACGTAAGAGTTCCGATCACGTTACAAGACAAGCCCACTTTTCAGAAAGAAACTGATGTCGTTCTATCAAATGTATTTTCCGTAAACCTGGAATGCAAAAAGTAATATGATTCATTGTTACCATTCTGTACGCTGTACTGTCACAGTTACTGTCAAACTATGATTTAAGCAGCTTTAACAGAAAAGTGGTTGTCATGACCGCCACTAAAAACTGAAGATCTAAGTGAAAATGGCTATTACCGCCTGTTTGTGGACTGAAGTTTTTTGTCAGCAGCCTGAGTTTGATATGTAAAATCAAAATCGACTGGTCAAATTGCCTATCCAATTAGTCGTAAGTTCTCTAAATAATAAACATTGTTCCAAGTCGGTTGTCATAGTTACGATTAAATAGGTCCTCGTTTTGTCCGTACCGATTTCTGTTTAGTGTAATCAATTGCCGTTGAACGTTATCATGATTTGATCAAACTCTAATCACGTGTACACGGATTTAAAAATTGTAATAGTTATGTTTTTCGACTATGCTTGTTGTGCAGATATTAATTCACCGATGGCTTGATTTCCAGTTTTGCTAAAACTCGATTCACCGTTAATTAAATCAAATTATGAATGTACGAGTAAATGTTTGTTGAGTTGTATCCTGGATACACAATACGTTGATATGCAATTTTCTCTTGAAATGAAAATTGTATGGCAAATGACTTTTCGGTGAGTAGTTCTCGGAATCCACAACGACACATTAGTGGATGTAACAATTGCCCTTCCAGAATGACACTTCAGATGCTGCTTTTTGTATGATTTATGCCAATATGATTTGAGTTCTATGCGTACCTGTCCAAACCCAAACCTATTTACTCTTCTTCACAAAAAACCTTGTGAACAATTTGATGGAAGTTTCTTGTGTATTTTTATCGAGGAAAGACTGGCGTCCTTTATTAAATTAGTTCATAATTTTTGTCACTAGCGTATGAATGGATGTGAACGTTGTCAGTCACGGTTGTGGATAATGTGGACTTTGACATCTTCAACACTCTAGCCTCATTGTCTCAACTTGCTCTTTGCTTACACAAATTTCTGATTGGGATACATTGCTTCATGACAAAAACATGGAATTAACGGGTAAAGTACCTTCATAATCATGCAGACACGCTTTAGTTTACTCTGAAAAGATAATTTCATGTATGACCCATTTGAGTTTAGTTTAACAACCCAGATTCGATTACAAGAAAAGATAATTAGTAGTGAAGATTCGGAGGCTTAGGTTATTTCAGAATTGAACACCACCCACACTTGGTCGCAGTCTTCGCATTCACATAAGCCTTTCGACTAGTCCGCTTCGAAAGGAAGCATTAGACTGGAGTTTCGCTCTTATTAGAGCTCATCAGATGTGCATATCCTTGTCCGGATCAAAATTTGCACCCTAACCCTGGTACTTGTGAGACTAACGTGTTAACCACAACGCCAGCAACCTCACAATAGACGTGACCAAATAATCAAATCTAAACGCTCACCCACCACCTTGTATGAATAGTGTTCAGCCTGCCCGATCATTTCGAAGGGAGAATGAACAGAATCACTCTGTTTTATCAAATCGATAACCCCATAAGCGAAACTCGAGTCTAGTGCTTCCTTTCGAAGTGGGCTAGCCGAAAGGCTTATGTGAATGTGAAGGCTGCGATCAAGTGTGGGTGGTGTTCAATTTTCAAAAACATAATTAATTTGGAAAGTATAACGTACATGAATAATCCTACCACGACCCTTGGCAATTAAAACCTTATGACTTGAAGCGATAAGAGTATACTGGACGAAAGCAGAAACTCTATTTAAACCATGTTGTTTTTTCTACCAGTGTGGAATTAAATTTTGGAAAATGTACAAATGCAATCTTTCTCATAATTTCCAACTTGATACCGAATATAAGTTTAAAAACAAGTTAAAAACAAGTTAATTCACACTAACCCTATGGTCCTAAAGTCTACAAACCAAACGTTTCAGTTAAACTCGATCTTGACACAGTCAGAAGCGTAAACTGCTTGTTTCTTTTCGTACACAGCTGCGACTTTTCTTGTTAGCTTAGCCGAGGAAGTAGTATGGTTCCGTCACAAACGCCACCTTACAAGCGTCCCTGGTGATGCATGTATTTGACATTTATAATTGAACTAGCGTGTTATCGTGATTTGGTCCGGGGAACGTAAGCACTGAAGGATATACCCACTGGTCATTCAACAAGTTCACTACCCGTTTGCTGACCGTTAGTCTTAAACGTTCGAGAATGGTCGTTATGTTGTTCACATTTAATTTTTCTGCTTCGTTTATTGATTGGCGGTATTTATTCGCGTCGGATTTCGTAGACAAACTAGTTTATATTATTTTTCGATTCATAACACGAACATTTTGTATCGGGTTACATGTTTTTCAGATGCTTATCATCTTCTATAGTATGTCGAATGCCATGTATCAGCCGGTAGTCCACACGGTCTCGATTTATACTCTGCTGTCTATTTAATCTTTGATTGAGCACATGTTGTGCATAAAGCATGACCATAGAATCTTGTTCAGGTGAGTTTCACCTGAGTGTGATAACTAACTTGTGTTCAGATAGCAGCGCTGATATTGAACTTTTTATGAAACACCTGATCATTTGATTCATACTAACCAGTAGGTTGTGAATAGTTGAATAATTCACTCACTCGATTAGCTGTGATATAATCGCAATTGCACTGTTTTGATCGCCTAATTCGCACTACTTCTCGTGTTTATTTAAGGTGCTACTCGAGTGCAAATGCACGCGTTTGACGGTCGACCGTCTCAGGCTATGGTTGGTGTGGCTGCGGGTTACTTCTTCTCAATACCCCCGTGCGTATACCGGAGCAAACAGGTGAGCACGCAATGATGTTTAATTGAATCAACGATCCGAGAAATCAAATGACTTGTCTAGACAGACAGTTGTGTTCTTCTGAACGTTCCATTCGATCATTTCAGGACGACTTTCTGCACAGCTAATTTGACTAATTGATGGTGTTCATATGCTAAAGAATGTAATAGACATCATCAATCAGTGAACTTAACCATATGTAACCGGATGGTATGACTGTAATCATTTGGTGTAAAGGCGGTTTGAATCAAAAATGTAGAATTCAGTTATTCGCATGTGGTTTATCCACCACATCATTCATGAAAAAAAAAAAAGATTTTGAGAGACAATAACAATAGTCAGTTTTAACGAAGTAACGAATATTGGTTTTCGGCAATTCGTTCTCAGATCAGTAAAATTACGGGGTTTTCATCATAACGTGTCATTGCAAGTGCGGAGAGGTTATCTTGAAAAGTTACAACTGCGATCGAATACATATCACAACACTAGTAAGCAATGATTATTCACAGCGAGTTCCTGATGGTAGTGGGTCTTTGAAATCCATCCTTAGTCTTTAAAAGGGTTGCTTCACTTTAAACAGGTTTCCCTTTGAAGGTTTCAAGAACCTCAGTTCCAATTCAACAGGTGTTGATGGATCACTCGAGGATGGCGCGAAGAGTGTTGTATAGATACGCTGACTCTTCAGAACCTGATATAATGAAATTCGGGACGACGTATCAGCAGTCTTGTTCTCGCTACTAGACGAAATGAAGATAGGAAAGCTCGATATACCAGCGTCCATTGCTGATTGGTCATACATGAGTATAAAAGGGCACTGGTCCAAAGGAAACTGGACATATAAGCCAAGCACATAATGGTATGATTTCCTGTTAGTTTCTACGAGTGCGCAAGCCTCCTCTCCGATGGCAAAATGAAGCCCTTCGCTGGTGGAAAACCTTCCCAAGAATATGGATGCGACGTGATAAATTTGTATAACTGTTAAGTAATGTGACAGATTTGACCAGTTAGAAGGGGACCAGCTGTGAAAAATCTGGGCTTCTGCTGGACTTAAACTAACAATATAAACAGATTTCCCAGATACGGCAAGTATTCTACCGGCTGAACTATGAGTTCACGCCGGTTATATAGAAACTTCATATTTGAACTCAGTTACCCAACCAACTCACTGTATTATAGAATTCACCAGACGATCCTAGAGATAGATAGTTCAAGTAGAATTAGCAAGAAATTCAAGCTGGAATCTACCAATGAAACTGTAGAGTACTTGTTGCTTCTGTGCATGCTATTTTTATCACCAATCCCAAGTTTTTCATAATTTGGTCTCTTCTAACCGATAATTTTGATTTAGTGTTTCGGTGGCATCCACGTCAGCCGCATCAGTTTCACGTGTCGATGAAGCTTTTCGGTGGCCATTGCAACACTAATAAGTTTTTTCGCTAGGTTTTCAAAGATGACAACTTATTCTATTACCGCAATGCTTTTATCGCGCACAAATCTTATCCGAAAAGTGAAATATCCATTGTGAGCTACGTGCATATACATATCTACCGCTCCCTGTGATTTAACATCACGTTGGAGCGCTAATTCCTAAGGTGTTTTAGCCGTTCTGAACAGGGTTTTGTCCGTACCGTAGAACTTGTGCGACCGAGCAAACGATTGATCTGACATTGAGAAATATAATTGTTGTGATTCACTGCCTAGTCATATTGTTCATCTACGGCGGAGAGCCCCCTTCAGGTTCTTATCGTGTTTCTGAGAGTCTATGTCACAGAACGCAAAGTTATCGACACGGACAATGGTTTCGTTCAACTTATCGCCTCGTTTAATTTCATCATTCGGTCGTTGAAAATATGGAAACTCGTTAGAAATTCTCAAAAGGTTAGCCGAAATTGGTAGAGATTACTGCGCCTATCGTAAACCAACAGATTCTATTGCCTTTCGTCATGGGAATCGAACGAGATCTTGAGAGCTGAATATCCTATAATAATATACTTTCTCATCTATTCTTGTCAAACGATACGTTTCGAGACAAGTAAAGAAGTTGACTGTTTTACTGTCGTAAATATTTGTCAGCGTTCTTAGCATTCGTCGGTAGTACGTGGTATTTCTTCTAATCATGGAGCTCTATATAATTGGATTATAGTTTCTTTAAATAATCTTTGTATTTACGATAGCGAGAAAGATTCACTTTCAGTGCTATAATATATGGATTTAAGGATGTGCAATTTGCAATCTGGGGTGAGGTTTACAAAAAGGGCTGAGGCAGCAATAGTATCGCGGTAAGGCCACTTATAGAAATGACTGTTCGTTGCCTCTAAAGAGAATTTCTCACTTCCTACGTAGTTCGAGTAATTCATGTTCTAACAAACCACATGTACAAACAACAGCTAAGCGGTGTCATCGAGAGACGCTTGTTACCCATGTGGTGATCACAGGTGGTTTGGGATCTTACACATGCCACCGATTGTGAACGACAAGGGTCTCGGAGATAATTCTCCAAGCTCCCAGTATCAGTAAGTGTCCGTTATACAGTTCCGTGAACTTTCGATATAACATCGGCTAAACCTCTGGTTGATTCTGCTGTTGCGTTAGATGAAAGAGTTGAACTTGTCACAAATACAGTGTTTTACTGCTGTAAACAGATCAACTGGCTCTTTAAGAATAGCGAATTCAACCGCGTTTGGCATAAGACATCCTTCGCAATACAATAGTATCGTGAATCCACTGAAGAAACGTATATTTTACGACACCCGTTACTGGGCAACCAGAGGACAAACGGTTGAAGTGATTGGAGCAGCAGCGCTATACCGATTAAGTAGGCTTCCATTTTGGAATGGCCCTGATTAATTTTGGACCATTTTGAGCGATTTAGCTTGAGCAAAATCCTTCGTTAAACTCACAAATGATCTGACGGACAGAATCTGAAGTCAGTCCACTTACGAGTACATCGCCACGATATTGTTTAACACTGTTAGATTTGAAATTGCAATCTTCTGTTAAACTTCTTAATTTCCAGAGATATCGACCAAAAGTTTGTCTAACATTTTTAAAACCACCTATTGTTGTGATCCAAGAACCCGGATGGTACAAGGGTAATTTATTCGACAAAGTGATACACGGGTTAAGCATGTAAACCAGACCTGTCACAAAACCACTCATTTGCACGTGGTATTCGGCCTCAGAGAGTCTCGGCTACCACAGATGTCAATGCTCAGTTCCATTGAGTAGCAGGGACCGTTATGGGTGATGCTGCATTTTGATGATCCTTCTTGCGGTCTTCTTGTGGCTTGTACGTTGTCAAAAAATATGCCCTGCACCTGCTACTGAATAGCTGCGGTATGAGTAGTATAATACGATCACTCAACTTCACTGCATTACGTAAGCATCGTAGTCCTGAAACTCGGTGATATATTGATCGAAGGTGAAACTTAGGTAAACAGCATGTTTCGGTTATCTGACTGATGACCATCGGTGAAACAAACGAAGCTCTTAAATATGCGGTGGCAATGATTCTATGCATCAAACACCTACCGATAAATTCAGATTGGCATCAAAACACTTAGATCAGAAAGAACGGCTCATATTTAAATAGCTCTCAGATGTATAAGTTACTACAAACGATGATACACAAGTACAAGTGGATGGACTGAACACACAAGAATTGGATTTCATTCATCTTGGAACGTGAGACAACCACCGAAATGACACGAAAATGAGACACAACAATCGTCATATCCTTGTACCTTTAGACTTATTCCAGATATAACTTACCTGACCAAATGGTAATGTGAGATCCGTTTGCTGCGTTATAAGTTAGTGAATCTCAAGAGACAAACATATCAATGTGTCCGAACTTTTTGGATACACAGATTTACTGAGCAACGCTTGATATCATTGACCGGAAGAACTCACTTAAGTGTTTTGTAACTAGTTCCTCATATGTTGCGATGATCTATTGGCACATATCGCCCCTTTTGAACGAACACGGAGCGCGATATCTGATCGACCATTTATTAACCTCTCTGACCTGTTCGTTCATTTTAGGCGATATGCTAGGTCCACCTTCATCTCGCGGAGGCTCGGTGGAAAATAACGAAGCTAAAGAGGACTCGTACGGCTTAGAATGTTTATCATTTTGTTCGATACACTTCTTTTTTCTGCTTCGGAGATGGACGAATTTTTCACTGGGTAGACAATTTTTACACTTTAGAAATCTGCCAGGCTTCATTTCCGGGCAATCCATTAATTCACGTGCTGCAGCCATACTAGCTGAGAGTTGGTCAAAAGACGAACAGGATCTGTGCATAGGCATATATCTCAGCAGAATGATATGCATACTGTTGAACACTGACCGTCTAATACATCATGGCTTAAATCGGTCTGAAGTAATTTGTCCTCGACCTGAACCATGCCGAGGTCAGTGACTGTGTGCGGTCGAGGCTTTAAAAAGAATTAATACCATGCAATAATAATTTTTAGCTAGTGTGCACATGGGTCCGCCCAGATCCCAAGAATTTCCTCATGTGCATAGAGTTCTGTGTCTCCAGCGTTGTGTGTTCACTTCAGCGTGATAGAGTTCCAAATGTAGAATTCATGACTGTTGGTGATAGATAAGCGCCAGTGGCTACGCTACCCACACATTTCATATTCCTCTTGAGATGAATTGACAAATGACCGCTGTTAGTTCTGTCAAACGTACGATCAGTAAGCATAAATAACCTTCAAACTCGATTGTCGGACCAACAAGACGGATGAACATTACGTAAAATACACACAACCAATGCGCTAAACTATAAATAGACGAATCACTGTCAGTTCCCAGACATCTTTTAATAATGTGCTCCATGCGGATAAACTCTCCTACGTGCTCGGTAACAGGTTATGCTGCTTAACTTGAAACCACATGATTTAATTTTCACTCATCAATAAATGGGTATGTACAATTTACGGGAAAACTAACAAACAAACTTGAGTTTTTTGTGTCGTGGTTAGCGGTATATTGATTCAAACTATCCAGACAAGGTTGGAGATAGTACATGAACGTGAGTACATGTGACCGATGTCCATTTAACATATTGGTCAGGAAAACTCGAAATTAACCGCTTAAACACGCGAGTGATAAAGTCTAAAAGCATTTAGCATTGCAGTGAGAGCTAGACAACACGCAACAAGACGAAATACGTGAGCACTCGAAACTACCGTAAAGCATACAACCTGTCTGTACAATAAATGCCAATGTTCCTTTCTGTGAGCAAAATTTGCTTGTATAAAGTTGCAAATACCAACAATGTTTTGTATCGTGTTGCTTACGAAAACACTACGTTCAATCTATGATTACAATAGATAAAATACTATAATTTGTGTTGTACATTTCATTCCAATCCACTAAGTAGTAGATGGTTTAGGAGTGAGAGATTTGCTGAATTAAACCAACATGAAAAAAGTCACATTTACTGACCATGCACGCTATTCAAACAAAAGTTATCGAGAAAGTTAACATTTAAAGGACAATTTAAAAAAAATAGCTAACACGTAGGATGTGTTTGTGTTCCCGTTTGATTATCAACGATTTGGTTTCGTATAGAATATTGAGTTGTCGTGTCTCGTCTCAACGGCCTCTAGGAAAGTCAGTTAGTTTCAAATGAATATTACTACCCTATGGCTGGCATCTGCTGCTGAAAAATATTTCAATACTGCATAAGCCTGTCGGGAGTTATTGTGATAGATGTTCCAAAACGCACGCTACGTGTTATACTTATGTACATCGACTACCAGTTTCTGTTGCGACGAGACTGGACCTCGACGTGGTGTGACGGCTTGCGCATCTCGATGACCTATTGGGCTAAACTGGACAGTACGGCCACCACACCAATAGAGTCACTCATACCAGGCAGGCCAATAGGTAGAGGCCTGACAAACCAGTCTCCTGGTACTCCAAGTTAGGGCTTGGAAGAAGCTTGGCATCTTTTTCCGGGAAACTTACCAGTTCTTGTACACTGCCACCCACCCGCTGCTTTTGCGGTATAGGCTTTCGAACTAAAGGCTTTGGTTGAGAACTCTAATCGTTCTCCTGTCTAAGTCTGAGCGCCATGGCAGTATCCCAGCCCACACACAACTACGAATAATCATAACACAAGTAATTCCATACTGCATCGGCCGTCTCACAATATAAACCGGGTCGCCCTATCTGCTGCATACAGCAGGGTGGATAGGCGAAAACATGCTACTACTGACCCCTCCCTTACTGTCCTGTCACATTTGGTTCTCAGGCCCCTCCAGACTTCCATTTCTGATAATTGCTCTACAGGCCCCACAGCAGATGTAGTTAACCTTGGTAACACTGAGTCGGTAAGTTCCGTCTTTTGCCATTCAGCTTCAGGCCTCCCTCGTGCCTTGCTTAGACCCAGAATGCGAATTAATATAGATGCTTTCAATGTTCGTACATTAAAACAGATAGGTCAACAGGCCGCTCTTACACGAACGTTAGATTCATTGCATATCGATATCTGCTGTATCTCGGAGACTAGAATCCAGGACAGTAGTCAGCGTATGGAACTAACATCACCCGCATTGTCTACCCGATTCTGGTTATACACTTCGGGTGACTGCACAGCCGCTGGTACAGGTCAGGCTGGAGTAGGTATACTCCTAAGCTCGACGGCCGCAGCCTCATTGATAGATTGGATTCATGTTAACAGTAGACTGTGCTGTCCGCTTGGCAGGTTCCCTTAAGGCCAACTCTAGACGCAAGGCTTTCAGACATTTATTTATTGTCTGCTGACGCTCCTACTGACTATAGTGACGTCGGCATCAAGAACACATTTTACTCGGATCTGGCCCCTCTCCTTCGGTCGACACGTGGCTCTGATATAGTCGTTCTTGGGGGAGACATGAATGCTCAGGTCGGCCGCCTTGATGAAGCCGAATCTCGTTTAGGTGGCATGTTTGGAATAGCGTCACATCGGTTAGATAATGGTGGGCGATTGTTGCATCTGTGCGCTGAGCATAAGCTATTTTTAGTCAGCACTAGTTTTAGGCAACGTGTGTGTCAATGTTATACTTGGCGCCCGCCTTCTCCGAATCAGGCCTA
>LUCH01000728.1:36524-66594 GCA_013368495.1 Paragonimus heterotremus | reverse complement strand
GCGATTGTTGCAGCTGTGCGGTGAGCATACATTATTTTTATCCAGCACTAGTTTTAGGCAACGTGTGTGTCAATGTTATACTTGGCGCCCGCCTTCTCCGAATCAGGCCTAGTCTCAGATAGACCACATAACTGTTAGTTATAGGTGGCGTGGTTCCATCCAAAACTGTCGTTCTTATTGGAGTACGTACTTGGATTCAGATCATGTGTTGGTATGTTGTCGTTTTATTCTTACTTTTGCTGGTCAACGACGCTACCGACAGCAATGACTGGCTGTTGAGAAATTGGCTTTACCACCGGTAAAGCATAAGTACCAAACTAGCTTGGAAAGCTGTCTTAGTGGTACTCAGTCCGATGATCCTAATAGTTGCTGGACACAAATCTCACAGGCTATTCAGAAAGCAGGTACTATAGTATGCTGCATAGAGGTACATATGTTTAACAAACATTGGATCTCAAAGAAATCTCTGGAGTTTTTAGAAGCCAGACGGAAGGTTTCTCCTAGTAGTTCACATAATGAGTCTAGAAGAGTTATCCGTAGGATGCTGAGACTTAGTCTAAAGGCTTATCGTGAGGCTTGGTTAATGGACACAGTTAAGAAAATGGAAATCGCCTCTGTTTCAGGGACACCGGTAAACTCGTTAAGCTGATCCGTGCTACTGGTCCCAGGCGACCGTCTGTCAGTGAAGCTATCAGCGAGGCAGATAGCACACTAGTCTGTAATAAGTCCAGAAGGTTAGAGCATTAGGCGGAACACTTTGAGGGTCAATTTAGTTGGCCTCCTGTTTCTATTATGTTGCCGTCACAAACTTGTGATGTAAGGCCGTGGTTGGTAGATTTAGAACCACCCACTGAGGCTCAGGTTCGCAATTGCAACTCGGCTGTCAGTCGTAATAAGGCTGTTGGTCCAGATGATCTAGTGCCACTACTTTTTAAAGAAGGTGGAGAGGTGCTAATCGAGGCCTTGATTCAGCTGCTTCAACTTGTGTGGACGAAGAAGACCATCTCTCCGTGCTGGAGTCACTCGATAATAGTTCCTATATTCAAGAAAAGTATCAGGAGCTCTTGTGAAAACCATAAGGGAATTAGTTTGACCCCAGTCATTTCAAGGGTTCTGGCCTCCATTATACTTCCTGGACTCACTACAGTTCGGAAGATAAACATTAGAGAAGAACAGGTAGGGTTTCGTCTTGGCGGGGGATGTATAGATCACATTTTCACCCTTCGTCAAATTATGGAGCAGCGTCAAGTGTACCGCCGGCCAACAATTGCCATATTTCTCGACTGTAAAGGTGCGAAGCGGCCAACGCCGTACTTTTCTCTCGTACCAATTCACAGATAATCACATTATTGTCATCGAACCAGTCCGGACGTTTTTGGCGTTCGACACCGACCGTGTAGGTGGCTGCTGTCATGATATGTTCTTTGAGCTCTTGCTGCATACCACCACGGGGTGAAGTGGATACAGAGAGCGTCTTTCAGACGAGCGGCAACGGCACACTGAACAGCAGCTCACGTCTCAGTTCTCCAGCCGTTTGATATCCAGCTTCTGCCGTTGTCCGCATGATCTACAATAAACAGGCTTGTGAACGTGGATAAATAATTTAATCCTGACCAGCCTATGATCGGTGCTACATTCAGCGCTACGCATCACTTACATGATACGCACTTGACGAATGTCGCGCTGCTGCACATTCAAGTAGTCAAGCAAATGATGGCGACGGCTTCGTGGGTGAGTCCACGTCATGATGTCGCTCGCATCCAGCTGGAATCGGGTGTTTATGATAGCCAGCTCGTGAGTAGCAAATAGTTGGAGCAGACGATCATCGTTTTCGTTGACTGAACCAATGTCATAGGGTCCGAGGACTCCCGGCCAAGCTATCGAGTAGCGCCCAGATCGAGCGTTCAATTCACCCAGAACAGACAGTCGGTCACTCGCCGGTGCCGACCGGACTGTGGCGGGTAGCTGATCATAAAACTGGTCCTTTGTATCATCAATGTGACACATAGTGGGACCATAAATACTAACTGTGGCAAACTTATCTCGGCCGAGTCGCAGGCGCATGAACAGGCTTCGATGACTGATACCGTGCGGTTCGTTTATAATCAAAGCATTGATTCGATCAGCGACCGCGAAATAGACACCATGTTCCCGAGCACCGTTGGTCGGGTAACCCATGCAGCAGGAGGCGTATCCAGCACCTGCTTCTCGGGGCTTACCTTGGTCTGCAAGCCTTGTCTCACTCAAGGCAGCCACGCCGATGTCACAGCGGTTCAGTTACATCGCGATCAGCGTGGTTCGACGTTCTGGCCATCTTGTAATGTTGTGTCGATCCAGCACCATGTGCACATTCCATGTACCAACGCAGGGCGTCTTGCGTCACCGGGCCTGTCTCAGGTTGGTCTTCGTGTTACTGAGACTCGAGTGAGCATTATCTGTAGTAGGATCATTTGGGGATGGGGAAGGTTTGACAGAAGCACACTTTTACCTATCAACCCTGCCGCAAACAGCAGACAGGGTGACCTGGTTTATCTTGTGCGACTGTAGACGATTTTATTTATGTTGTGTAATCATGGTTTGTGTGGGCTTTGGATACTGCCAGGACACTCAAACCTAGACAGGAGAACGATTAGGGCCTTCAACCAAAGCCTTTGGCTCAAAAACCTATACCGCAAAGCAGCAGCGGGTGACACACAATCGCAACAACATGGACCACCAGCAACAACCAAATTGCAATCGCTACGCACAAGCTCGAGAGCCACACAACTGTAAACACGTTCGTGTAAGACCAACACTACGGTAGAGACAAACAAGTCACAAACACAAAACCAGAACAGGCAGAATCAGAACACAACACACTGACATCATCCGCAACGAGCGCATCTGTCTTTTGTCTAGCTGCTCCTCATTGATCAGTCTGATATGGTTGAACCTGAAAGGACCGAAGTCTTAGTCAGCATAACCCGCTGGATCAAAACAGCACACAAGCCTGACCACTATGTCAAAGTAACAGAAAAGATCAGGATGTTGACTACACACGCTGCAAACGACCTGCTTCAATGTATCATTCTTTCCTTTATGAATCAACACAGGTGTTTTGTACTGTAACAGCCCCGTCTGAAGGAGAAAACTATCGCACACTTTTGGCGTATAACTGCTTATTCGTGGCTCAATAGCAGAGTTGAGATATTCTACGGCGAGAATTAATCTGGTTCAATCTACCTTATTTATCTATAAAGAACAGGCCAACATGATTCAACGAGATTCCGAAACGGAACGCGAGAAGTACGTCTTGCCATCTTTCCCCATTGGAACACACGCAACAGTGACTTTACAGTTCAGTCGCGATGATTTGCCCAACTTTCTTCATTAAGTAGTCAGGAATAAATAACTTTCTATTACCATGATCTGTAATGTCGTCAGTTAGTAGAACAGGAAAAAAACTGACATTCTCCAACGTATTGTAGCAGCATTTTCGGCCTTATCGGTTTTGTTGCGATATATACAGTGTTCCTCACCAGAAAAAAAAACTCAAGAGGGAACACTCCTGTGGAGGAAACCCTAAAGAGATGACATTTTTGCATTAGGTACTTCCACTGAAGAAACAAACCTCCCAAAACTATACACGAAACGTTTCGATGAAGGAGGGTTAAATGGACCCAGTTCTCCTCGGGAAAAAGCACTACTGTAATTTTACTGGAATGAACCCACCATGTTTGCACATTGACTGCGATATACGCCGTTTAACTGCATGAAACCATCTGCGGATAACCTTCGTGCACCGCTCTCTCAAGCTAAACTCTAGCGTACACCTGTCAAACTGGCATTCGCCAAATGGTGGAGCGCGTGCACAATGCTCTTCACCGATGCCCCCCCCACAAATGTGAGTGAGGTGTTCATTACTGCACTGGCGTAGCTGCAATATGTATCATAGCTGCGCATGTAATTGTGCTACTGCAAGCAGCGTTTGCTGGATGTGCGTTGATTCGTATGTTTTCCATCTTCCAGTCCGAACCGCTTGTATACATTATTATCATTATTATTTATTCTCAAGTGTGATCTGCTGTTCATGTGTGATGGTTGTGTAACAATCACACGCCACGAATGAATGAAATTTAGAGCATACAGGCGTTTGGGGGGAGGTTCTTATTAGATCCCGATCCTACGAACAGTCGATGAATCTATAGTATTAGTCATGGATGCATGTCCTCTTTCACAGTTCTTACGAAGTAGGGTTTTTACTCACTGTGTCACATTTATAGTACTTTGATTCCACAAGATTAAAAAGTGCATTACCTCCTAGAGGAAGTGTACCCAGTGTATCACCAACATAATAAACATCATTACAATGAAGAGAGCCTAGTCTCGAAACGACGCCCCAGGACAAAGCAAGCGTTCGTCATAACGGAATAGTCGCCATAAACTTTATATATATATATATATAACCTGGGGTCAGACGGTTCATTTACACCAGGATTTTGACATTAATAATATTTTTAAAGATTGATCTTAGGTTAGTAAGCTACAAGTGCAGCGGTTACAACTTTATACGTATTTACTATCCTATCCTATCAGATGAACCAAATTATTCGGGACCACTTGTTCACGAACATAATATGGTACCTGTCAAAATTGCGCTCGACCAAGACGGTTGGAGGAAACAGGCATCATTTAGTTATAGGCTGATATAACACAATTAAATTTCTGTAAGCAGGACTAAGTTGAGTCAGTGTGGCGAGAGGACGTAGATTTTTATGATCAAGTGTTTGAAAAACCTGGACGGCAACTCTCATCTAGTAGTCGAAACACGCCAATCACCGAACAAAAAGATCTGCTACAGACTGCATTTACAGAGAACAGCAGTATTCATCTGTGCGGATTGTGCAAAAACTTGTCAAGTTATTCGCAAAGTTTACCGCGAAGGAAAATAACTATTTTTAAGTGTAGACAAGTACTAACAGAAATCACATCATATTTGAGTGCACAATACCAGAAAGTATATTGATTTTCTTACAGAGCATTTAATGTATGGTTATACCCTTTCAATTCCATCACACATCCGTTGAAGTTAGTTGCAGTGAGATTTTCTAGAAGGAAGTTCGAGAAACATTTTCTTGTTTGTAGCTATTTGTTTCTCTGATTCATGTAATCACAAACAGTCTTGACCATATTGAACAGATCATCGATCCACTTATTTTAACTCGGGACTACTGTATATCACCTTCATCTGGTTGCTTCAAATGAAGATTAAACCACGTTCGTGTTCGGATATCAGATGGTTGTATTATCCAAACGTGTTAATCAACAAATTTATGATTGCCTACCGTTCATCTTGTTTTATCTGAACAGCAGCGAAATGAACCCGCAGAAGTGCTCAAATCTTGTGAATACATCGCTCAGGCCAAAGGGGTCGATGTGCATATCGTTCGACAAATCACCACAGAAAATGCGCTCAAGCTCTATCCGAATATGATCCTGAAACAGTATCACTGATGCTGTACGCCTTTCATCTTTTTGTTTCTTTATGTGAACAGTAATGATCCCTGGCGCACCTGCACCACTTGAACTGTCGTTGTTATCACGTTTTTGTCTGGAAAATTTATCACTATGGTCTGTGTAATCCCTGTTTCTTCTCTGTTATGGACAGATGGAATCTACCTGCATTAAGAGTAGAGCTCAGGAGACATAAAATGGTGAACGAATCGTCGGGCTTAGCAGAGCACATTTCATACACGCAGTCAGTATTGTAGTGTTCCTCAGCAGCAAAATGTCACTATTTATCAAAAAACAGAAAAATTCCGGACACGCCCTCCAAATGAACCCATCGCGCCATTTAGCCTAATTAAGATCCGTTTTTGATAGTAGCAAGTCATACAAGGACAAACCAGTTCCTGTTATCATCCGAGATAAATCTGTGTGCGTGATCATAGACCAACTCACCGAATGGTTTGTTGGATTTCGCGCATGCGTGTAACAACACGGCTGATTATGCGGTGGAAATTGTACAAATTCAATCAATCTGACTGACAAAATTTGACTGCAGAGCGAAGGAGGAGGATAGATGGTGGGTAGGCAGATGGGAAAGCACAATTGTAGGGATGTGTTTGGCCTGAATGGATGGAGCAAGTTGTTGGTGGAGATTCTGCAACCAACGTGCAGCACAACACGATTGTCAACTCTCAGAATCTAGTCACTGACCGTAGTGAGTTCAGAGGTCGCAAACGGAATTGTTTGAAAAGCAAAGATAAATGGTGGAGTACAGAGTTAGAAATTAGGGAAGAAAGAAACGCCAGTTTAACATCTGGCAACATTCATTGAGAATTGTCCGAAGGATGTTGTTTGTGCGCTGGTGTTTGTTGAAGCGAACAAACCTCGGGCCGTTTGGCTCGTAGGACCAAACTAGGTGGTCTTTTAATGGAATTGGGCCGAATGACAAAATATCGATTTCTACATAAGGGAGCGCTTTCCGGCACTGGAACATTTGCCGATTGTGACCCGACAACGCCAGGAACCGCAATAGAACGAGATGCAGTGACATATGGTTCTTGGTTGGTAAAAGTAACACAGTTGATAGTATCGCTAGGTTCAGGTGGGTCGGCGGTTGTCTGAATAGGGGAAGAGGTTGAATGTGCAGTCGACGTAGTAGTGATGAATGAAGATGCCTGAATACAGTAGTCCAGATCGATCGCATCGGAGTTTGGTGCGGATTCGACATTGTGCGTGGACGCCGACGAGGTCACAACACCGGTACCCCCAAAGCCCAGAGGGCCGTGTTTTGGGGCGAAACGGGGCGGTTTCAGTAGACCGTGCGGACCAAATGATGAAGCTCGTATACTTCCCACTGATTCGTTATTTACACACGCTGTCGAACCGGGGAACAGATCAGAAGTGGAACCACCGTGAAGCATAGTTCGGGAGATAACGGTCGGACGGGTCTGCAGCAGGTCAACAGTGGTGTTTGGCTTGCGACCTGACGCCAGAAAGGCAGGATTAGATTGGGGCTGGGCGACTGCGGATTGAAATCTTGAAGACAACAGTCCAGTGAAATTTGAAGCTAGAAGAAGGGAAACAAATTGGAGAAAGGCTAGAATGGCCGATATTTGGTTAAATTGTTGAATAAATTAAGTTGAATGGACAGTACGACACATTGAACATACGGCGATCATTGAATAACCGTAAGATTAAGCGAGTCTAGTACAGTTCTTCAACAGCGTCCATCCAATGCAAAGAGAAATAAGTGAGCAACAGATGAACTGACCAAAATAAGTTCAAAGACTCAGTTAATGGGGACAGGATAATGAAACTGAGCTGCGGTAAAAACAACAAACCTTCCGAGAATCCAGATAAGCAAAGATAGGGTGTTCACACAAGATGCGCAACCATGACCTCAGCGGCTAAACGTGATAAATAGTGAGTACATTAAAATGTGTAGACAACGGACAAAATCATATCAAAGGGCTGTCCATGAATTTGTTTAGACGTGACCAGTCGGCTATTCGTGCGATAACTTGATAGGTAAATTGTCTAGACAAAAACGCCTGCATTGGATATGGTCGGTTATCACGTGACCTTAGTAGGAATTCAGACCGTTAGGTACAGAGGTACAAACTTACGAGTGAACACTTGGCCAGCATGGCGAATAGTGCTCTTGGCTGTTTTCCTCGAACGACCAGTAATCGACTTTTCTCGCATGTCATCCACAATAACACGACCCTACAATCGCATAAATGAAACAGTTGTTGATCAACCATGATAGCTTGTGTTAACATCAAACAAATGTGACTTTAATCCATAGCCTGTAGCTAGCACCCTTGTTGTCTGATTGAATTAGCTGAGTTGAACTAGGACAAAGGAAAAGATGGTTTGTGCTAAACAGTTCGCACTAAAATGTGGTTTGCACTGAACCAGCTATAGTTCACTAAGCACACGTGCACCATCTGAAAGTTGTCTGGTAGTACCGAAATAACCCTGCTAAACAATGATTATCAAGCTTTTTGATGAACGTGTAACGCACCTCGAAGATGGCTCAACCTATTGATCATGACCAGCTGACATTAGCATGCACGAACCAGACGTGCAAATACTGAATTTTCAATCCTTTATTGATGTGATAAGCCTCAAACAGGTCCAGTGAAAATAATGGGTGGTTGATGTCACTTCCACTGAATGCACTAACAAAGAGATCCTTATGAAATCTACAAACATATGTGTGTCCTTGTGTAGGCCAAGAAGTGAAAGTCCACTTCAACAAAAGTAGGTTAGAGGCAGTAGACGAGTTGCATGTACGGAAATTCATTCAAGCAGACCGCCATGTTGAGAATCACCAACCTCAGTTAGTGGGGGCAATTCAGGTTCATAGATGTCTGATCGGGCATGCTCCTGGGTTGCAATAAGCTGACTTGATTAAACCTCGACTATTCGACAAGTAAGGACTGGTACAATTCCAATAAAAACTAGATAATCTCTAAATCCACTTCAAGTTCTTCATCAAAATAAATGCGTGATACTTAGCAAAAAAAGGTAGTATGATCGCTACGACCGGAAATATCGCCCGGCAGAAAAATTAAAAACAAGCTTTTGGAGACAGAAATACCGGATGCACAAAAGTGTGTTATGGACGATTCATTTGGAAGCTGAAATCGATGAGGGATTACCTCGTGGCTGTAAAGGGTGTGGACTAAACAGGAACTTAGCAAAGGGTGGACGGATGATGTTTCTATTCAGGATGATACAGATGCTCTTGGTCGAATGCCTCTTCTGTATGCTAGTTCGCGGTTCCGATAAAACTGTTGCAAACAACAATACGATTGACATCAATAGACGTCTAAGAAAAGAGAACTCAAAACATGCCTGGGGTTCACGGACAAACTGAGTTCCACTGTACATGGACCGGGCAAATCGATTGACCATCATTGGTTGATTAAGCAACGGTAGCAAATGTGGGGTCTGCAAGAAAAGGAGATATGTGTGTTCGTCACAATCGATATCAACTTCAAAAACGACCGTTTACCGGTTGCATCCGATATTTTGAATGTCGGTAAAAACCAACTTGGTCTGTAAACCAACGTGTCCATGTCGAGACACAATGTGATGCGTCACACAAGCTATCAACAAGAGTGGTAATTACAGATACTCCGCAATGGTGAACCAAACCAAACCTAAATACTAAACGATTTAGTAGCAACGTGGAACAGAATATAAAATGCTCCGTGGGAGGACAAGAACCGGCAAACTATGATGTCAATGCAACTTTCAAAATGGAAAACGTCAGTGAAAATTTAAACACCAAGCTCTGAAGGATTCGATGATGTTGTACCAAGCAGAGATAGTAAGTTCACAAATAATAGCTAAGGTTAACCTGGTTCAAAAGAATAACATTCCGAAATCACAATTCAGGTAGCTAGAACCACTAATGAGATGTGGACAGGCGTGGGGTTCAGACATCTTTGTGCAGCGTCAAGGTCACCCAGCTCTAAATAAACAGATTCATTTGCAAATCGATCTGAAAACTAAATATACTGTTTATCCGGTGTCCGTTTTGCCAGTGTTTAGGTTGTCTTGTAATCCGTAGTACGGGGCTAAGTGGAATAGGTTTTTGTTCACATTACTCGTATCGATTATTTGAGATCGAGTTCGACAAGATTCGGTTATAACAGCTAAACTGACATATGAACATGTGAGACGGCCAGAGTATTAGAACGTCCCAAATAACCACACGAATGAAGGATGACACTAGAAATGAATCGTGATTCATAGACACTAGCTGCACACGCGCGAATGCTCAAGCGATCACCTGTGCGTAACAGCACGGCCCGTACAGAGTCAGACAGAACTCGCAGGCTGATGGTGATGGCTAGAGACGGGTAGACATAATAGGACTTGAGGCAGAAACCGGTTCAGCCAACGGCATGGCTCAGAACGAAGCACGAGTGACTGTACACGACTGACGAGGTATGAAGGGTTATCAGTTGGCTTGCATTAAAAGACAATTAAAATTCCTGGACAGATGCTATGATGCTCGATTGAAGTACCCCATTCACCATCAAATAATCACAGCAACCATAGTTAGGATTGTTGTGTGGTAAACATAATCGAAATCTGTCAGTAATTTGAGAAATCCTATCAGTATATAAACGGATAAGGCAACTGCTTATGGTGTGATAGGAACCATCAGCGCCACACAGAAAAGTCATAAAATACACTACAGACAAGATTTTGAAAGACTTCATAGCCAAGTCCCGTTCACAACAATTCTGAGTGCTCGATGGTGATAGAAGTATCGCATTTTGTTTACATTACCTTGCTTGCAGGACAAAGAAATGCCCTCCACTAAAACATGGCAGACAGTCAGTACCAGTTCGAACATCTTGTTTCCAGTGGATAGTGTTTAACCCACGAGTCGGTGAGTGATGGCAATCGGTCCCAATGCGAAACGGTATTGATACTCAGCGGTATTTGTTTGCATAATCAACTCTCCTCAAAAGTCAAACGGATAAAGAACAAACCACGAACCTGGCCAACAAACGTTCATTGAAATGGTTTTCAGCATTTAGCTTCATCTAATTTGGTGTCAACTAATGAAGCAGCAAACCAATTCGCTTGACCCATGATTACATCACTTGAATGGCATTCCAACAAGAAAAACAGTGTAACTGGTTAATCACATCTTACATTAGTTCACTCAACGGTCATGAGCATGATATTCCAAAAACCGCCGCTCACCTAAAGAGCAACTTGGAATACCGCAGAAGACAATTAAACAGAAAAGGAGTAACACTGTTAAAAAATCGCAGATCTTGTGGACCCTGTTATGTCTCAATATATCAAGCTGCAACGTCACTTCCGATCTCAACGGAGGGCCCCCCAGAACGCAGTCGTTGAGCTTTTGAGCCCTGTCGACTATATGGTCCAATTAAGGACAGTTGAACTTATCTTTAAAATGTTTAGTCCACAAACCGTGGAAAATAGAACTAGCCAGTCTTAGTTAAAAAAAGCTTGCTCCATCTCTTTCGATTGCTCAATCAAGGAAAGCTGATGGCCTTTACGTAAACACTTAGTCAATTTGCGTTCAGGTTCTCAATGGTCGCCGTCGTATCCAGATTCAGATGAAGCCGAGCGACAGCTGTTCTAGGGTTCACTGACGTGATAAATAGCCAATTCTCCCGCAACTGCGCAGCTCCACCGGAATATACCTCTCCACAGTAAGCGTTCATAGCCACTGCCATTTGTTCTCAGTGTTCGTTCAATCTAAACTGAACAACTGTTCACCTATGCTTCCTAGTAAGCATTCTTTAAACTCTCTTCGCCCGAATGCCAGTTAATTCTTATGCACTTACGAGTGTACGGCCTCTGAATAAATATTAACACAAAACACGCACGCACAATACAGCATGGTAAAAACACAAGTGTTTGTTCCAAAATGCACGAGTCTTCAGCAGAGTACCGCCATCTGTGCCTTACTGCTATCTGTCTTCATGGCTGGGATACACAGGGCGATCTCCAAGTGATGCAATACTGAAATGGTGCTCGGAGTATAGAAACTGTCAGATGCGCAAACTTGCAGCAGATTTTCATCATTGCTAATTGGCTGTCTTCGGACATAAAACACACCACCCACAAACACGAAAAATGGCGATAACATCAGACATTCAAATCATCAACTAAAATGACGAGGTTTAAGTGTTCGGTCTTCAACAGGGGATCAGGAAAAAGGCGCATTAGGACGCATTCATAATAGCGTCTGAATAACTGTCCATTGGTGCGTACGCCGATAAAACGAATATACATTTCTTCTTTGACTTGTGCCAACAGACTGACCAATGTACTGAACCCAACAGCACACAGGTAACCGTAAACCATCGTCATATCCGTGGATACTATGGCTTGGTCTGCTGTTGGCTTTTACAATGATCAGCGAAGTAATGGAATACCAAATAATTGCAAATGTACACAGAAAAACTGGAGAAAAAGAGAGAGAAGGATTATCAACTAAAAAGGAGCTTCAGGTCAGAGGAAGAGTCAACAACAGTGCGGATATAGCCTCTTCATCGACTGTGACACGCTATCACATCGAAGGGAGTTTCCAACTGGTTGTGTGGATGATTGCAAACTCCCCAATGGAGCATACAGAACCTATCCGAATTGCTCAGCGGGACGGTCAGGGTTTTCGTAGCCAGTAACTACGTCATCGCCTGGCCGCCTTGTGGTTTACTCCAACTAACAGCAGCTACATCAAATAATGCGCTGTGCGGCGGACGCTCTGTCAGCAGATGAAATACGGGATTTAACCAGCGAAACCAGTGCGCCTGCATCACCTCGGATATCGGTGGCAAACCTGAACATTTCCAAAATACGCGCCGACGGATTGCCGCGTTGCTCAACAGGTCAATCGATGTGTTACAGGGTGATTACTAGAGACAATGGTGGTGCCATACCGAGGGATCGTATGTAGTTTTCGCACAAATGTGCCAGGTTTCCGATCCACAATGCAAAACTGAGCGCACATACGTATTGTAAAACTCATAGTTACTAACCAAATGCACGTCCTTGTGACGCCATAGGTGACAAAGGTTGGTGAATGTGTCAAGCACTTTTGCTAACTTTGTGGGCGTCTCGTCAGTAACACTGAAAGCTGATAAAACAGCTGAGACAATTGACAGTCTTCAACAGCCTGCCTGTAATAACAAACAAAGGATCAATATCAACCCAGTCTGATAACAGCACTACACTTTGAGCACACAGAGTGTATACCATGCATACAACTCATGGCATTTAATCCGTTCACTATGGTCTATCAGTTTTTCGTAGAACTAAATAAAGCGATTCAAGGAAGATAAATTCCTTGACTTCGAAAACAAATATCATGCAAAAGTGAAAGGAAGTTGAAAAAATCAGGATTCGAAATATCATGAGAAGGTGGTAACTTATGAATAATTTCACTGTCGGGGAAACGATAATTTCTAATACTTCCAAGTTGTGTACGCTGATTGAAGAGTTTGACGTGAGAGACCCCACCGTCATCACACGTCATCATAAACAGCAATATACCAACGGTTCGCACAACGTTGCTTAAGTGTTAAACAATTATGTAGAAAAAAGCAAGCTGCGAGATCTCGGTCCAGCAGCAATTAAGATCTTCAGAGTAAGAACTGCTAAGACCGCTTCCTAGGCTAGTCTCGTACTTGTGCTTTACCGACGGCATAGCCATTTTCTCAAGGGCCAGCCGAAGCTGACGATGGGATCTCAACCCAAGTATGTGCTCCAGTAACAACGACAGTCCTGAATGGAATCTCGCCACCTATAACTAACAACTATGTGGTCTAACTGAGGCCAGACACCATTCGGAAAAAGAGGGCACCAACTATAACAATGACGCGCACGAAGCCTAAAACTAGTGCTGCCTTACAATAGATTATGCTCAACGCACGGTTGCAACAGCTGCCAGTCAGTATCCAAGCCATGTGATCCTATCCAAAACTTCCCACACAAAAATAAGACTCGGTCTAACCAAGGCAGCCCACCTGGACATTCAGATCGCCAGCCAGAACGACTACATCAGAACCATGTGTCGACCGAAACAGAACAGCTAAATCCGAGTAAAACGCGTCCTTAACACCCAAGTCAATACAGTCAGTTGGAGTATAAACAGATACAATGAAAAGATTTCGGAAGGTTTCGTGTCTAGAGCTGGCCTCAGTAAAACCTGACAAGCAGACGGCACAAACTATACTCCTAACAGGAATCCAATCTATCAGTGCAGCTGTAGCCGTAGTGCTGAGGACTATGTCCACTCCAGCCTGATCGGTAGAGGCAGTCGTGGAGTCAACCGAAGTGTGCAACCAGTATCGGATAGACAATGCGAGTGCTGTCAGTTTCATATTTTGACTACTATCCTGGACTCTAGTCTCCCAAACTCAGCAGACATCCACGTTCAGCGAGTCCAGTGTCCGTGCTAGAACAGAGATTGTTGACCTATCTGTTTTGGTGTGTGGATGTTGAAAGCACCTCTACTAATTCACATTCTAGGTCTAAGCAAGGAACAAGGAAGGACTGAGGCTGAATGATAGGAGAATGGACTTACCGAAACAGTGTTACTACAATTAGCTATATCTGTTGTATGGCCTGCAGAGTAATCGCTAGAAACAAGAGTCGCGAGGAACCTCAGATAGGACAATGGCGGAGGGGTCAGCAGTAACGTGTGTTCGACTAACCACCCTGATGTATGCAGCAGACAGGGAGACCCGGTTTATATTCCGAGATGGCCGATTCGGTATGGAGTTAACAGTGTTGTGATTATTCATGGTTGTATGTGGACTGAAATACTGCCAGAACGTTCAGACCTAGACAGAAGAACGATTAGAGTTCTCAACTAGAACTTCTGGCTCAAAAGCTTGTACCGCAAGGCAACGGGTGAGTGGTAGTGTACCAGAGCTGGTATTTTTTCCAGAAAAATATGCCAAACATTTCCCGATTCTCAATCTGGAGGACAAGGGGACCGTGGTTTGTCAGACACCTATGTACTGGCCTATCCGGTATGAGTGACTTTGTCGGTGTGGTCACCACATCGACCAGTTCAGTCCAATAGGTCATCGAAATGCGCAAGCCGTCACACCGCGTCAAGGTCTAACCTCGTTGTGACGGATCCAGTCTTATCGATACGGGATACAACTCTGAGTCTCTAAGTTAAGGGTTTCACTTGCTAGCCAGTAGGAGATAGTAATTACTTGGGGAACGGTATCTGGAGCCAATGACTCAAGAATCTGACAGTAAGAGACTCGTCTAGTCCGAGGAAGCAGTGAATAAAACGTGGATGTCTGATTCTAATCTCTGCCGCGCACAATGGATGCAATGGAGGCCACATCAAAACTATGAACGATAACGGACGTTGGTCGATCGGATAAGATAATACACTCGTTGGCACAATAAGCCGTTAGGTTGTCAGAACGTCTTTTCCTAGTCCTTTCTTCTTTTTGTGTAAGACAGCACTACTGCAAATAGAGAAAAGATGGTTCAGTTCTACGATCATAGAGTCGTGCATCATTGCCGAAGCACTCCTACGCAACCAGTAGTGCGACATACAAACTTTCGTCTGGCCGCTCTCCTTTGACCTATCTGACATAGTTGTACCCGGTAGGACTGAAGTCCTAGTCAGCATAGCTTTGCAGGTCGATACAGTACACAAGCCTGATCACTACGTCATGTTAGCTAAATAAACCATGGCTTTATTTGCTAGTCGTAAATTTATGCGATCCAACGTTCATTCACTTACAAAGCACCCAGTCGATGTCCAAAGGAAGGTCGTCCTCTTCCCCATCTTGTTTTAATGTTTGGTAAAACCGTTCCGAGTCACAGCAATATAGTTCAGAATGCATTTTAACCATAGTCCATCGTGTGATACATGCCCGGTGCCCAAAAATCCATCATGAGCAACCATGCTGTAAGGCGACAGATGGGTCTTCACCTTTGGTGATCGGTTGCAGGCACAGTTCCAGAGACCTTCTGTCATCATGATTCGAGCCGGAAAACCAAGATACTGTACTATTATTGCTTTGAAACTTTTACAATGCATACTGCATAGACATTAACCGTCCCGATCAAAAGTGCTGTTTTACAGAAGGCAGAATAATGTGTGCTGTTCAACGTGGGAGTCGATCGTTTACTTAAGTGAATCTGTTCCCTAACTCTATTAACGTTCAAGACGTCATACCTTCAATAACAAAGTGTGATACCGATCCTCTTTCTGTGTCACGTGGAACACTGCCCGTCATAAATGATCCTTTTTTAAGACGGACAACCGCCATTGATATGATTAATTGCTGTACTTCCAGACAGTCGTTTGACTCCGTTTTCCGTCCGTAAGTGGCATCAAGCCAGTTTGTATCACATACAGCTGTCAATAAGGGAAGTCGTATAAATCGCTTCAGTGAGCGAATGCAGAAATGGATTATATCAAGTGGCAAGTGGATATTTCCGGGAGAGGAAACGGCTGAAGTTCTGAGGCATTCACAAACCACTGTAGGGTAGCAGACCTCAAACTATCATGACATTGAAGATGTCAACTTCGACACAGGAAGCGTTTGAAGAACAGTTATCATCGAAAGAAACTGCCCGTATGATAGTTATGATTTAAAACAGTATTACACAGAAGGCTTTAAAAACGTTTTTTGATCACCACCATCATCATAGACAACAATACATCAGTGGTTCACAATGACGCCTAACTGTCATACAACCACGAAGGAAAAAACCTTACATAACAAAAGAGAAGAAAAAAGGAGAGGAGAAGGGAACGTAGCTACTAAAAATTACTACGTCTATATCCAAACATTCAACATCAAGATGCCTGCACCTTGCAAACAAACAACCGAGCTGTAGGTGAAAGTGTGGCACCATTAGCAAACAGCTTCCTTACTGTTAGGCAGTCCACTTCTTTCCGTCCTAAACCGCCTCCGTCCACAAACAAAGAACGATTGATTCAATTGTAATTAGCGGAACTGTTCAGAGAGGTCGAGAGGTGACCCGTCCGACTTTTTCATTCTGCTATGCTCAATAGTGACCCTAACTATTTTTTTCGATAATGTTTTTTGGTCACTACATGCCCCATAAACACTTTGTATATTTTCGCCTTTGTCGCACACGTTTTGAAGCAGAACAAAGCTGTTTTTGTACGCATCTTTTGGCTTGTCTTGAGAACAAAATCAAGGGGACAGTTGTGGTATTTTTCGGAACCGAGATTTCCGTGTTAATTCCAACAAGAAGAAGAATTCGATTTCTTTCAAGCACATCACAATATCGAGAGCGAACCAGCGTATCCGTTTCGAGGGTTTACAACACTTACGGCTTTCACTGCCGGGCACCCCTAAGTGCACTCATTTCCCAGACAAACCAGCCGAACAACGGAAACATTCACGCCACTGAGTTCGATTAGTCGCCAGCCCACCTAACGTCTCCAGCCATTGACTCTGTGAGTCGCGAAGTACCCAGCCCCGAAGACGAACCCGATCTACAGTAGCTAATCGGTGCTGAATGTACAAATGAACTCAGCCTTTCAGTGTAGAATGAAAAGATGTTCCTAAAGTTATCAACTCTGAAAACGCATAAGTAAAACCCTATTGATGAAACAAGCACGCCAATCCCGTCTTCAAGAATTCAGTCGCACATCATCATCATCATCATAGACGGCAATACATCAGTGGTTCACACTGATGCTTAACTGCCACAATTCAGTCGCACACCATTTTGATTGTGAGAAATGCATTACATTATCAGATCGTCGAAAGACCAAATGGTTTAAAGAACAATTCGTTAAGGAAGAAATCGGTTCAACAATTGATATCCTTCGTCGAATATGGATGACACCGAAATAACGCAAACAACACAAGCATGTGCCAATATCGACCGCTCAGTTGTGCTAAATGACGTATGTGATAAGACATGAATCTGAACTCCTTCAACATCCCATCTGCAGATCATGTGGAAATGGAGTACTTCGTATCAGGAACATGAGACTTATATACACTGTTCTGACTGCCTTTACCACATAGTAGGTAACCATGATGTCCGGTGAAATAAGAACCAACCAGCAACTGCGGGTCTCGTTCCCAGTTACCAAATATAGTCTTCATCAATGTGGTCATAACGATTAGAGTACCCAATGATTTCAGCTGGCATACATGTTACAAGCCACCTGACACAGTCTCCGCACACTCCATTAGTCACGCGGTTATCTCGCTTCATTCTCAGCTAGCCTACTTTCAATCGAAAAATGTCTGTTCCTCCATCACCGTGAACAAACACTACCGTCTTCATAAGTAAGAACAAACCGTAGACTAACCCAAATATGAGAGAAGTAAAAGACCCACCTGTGGCTCGGCCATTGTTCTCATATTGTATGAGAGAGATGGGATGGACGATGGCGTGATCAACATAGGATCAGCGACACCAGAGAGAACTTGTGCACCATAAGAGGTTTCTACCATAGACCCTCGGCCGTCAAGTGCTCGAGAGGTCTCAGGTAGCATTAACTCCGTGGACGTTGGCAGGGATGTATCGTTAGCATCCTCCAATAATGGCACGGCCAGCGGGTCAGTAACTGAAGAATTACTCATCAACGCAGAATGACAATCCACTGAAGAGGTCCAATGTTGTTGTACCGGCTGAAATGAGGCAAGCTGGGCCCGACGGAGTTGCTGGTGCTGACGGTGTTGCTGTTGTCTCTTAACAGAATTGGTTGCAACTGCAACAGTAGAAATTTGTCTTCTTGGAAGAGCAAGATATCGACCGGGAAGCTGACTAATTGGCATTTCGTTTGCGTTCACAGAATTCGATTCATTCAAATAGGATTCGTTTGGCACAGAGTTCTGTCGCATTGTTATGAAATGCTCGCCGGAACCTCCAATCGTGATGTTGGGGCAAGGACTGGCATATAAATGGTCATTTGTATCACCTACATAGGAAACACCGGGAAGGACAGAAAAAGAACCATCGCGATTAGGAACGCGCCGAGCAAACCGGGTTGGAAAGCAAAGTGCACTGGACGATCCTGATTGGATTGGATCAATCAACCTTGAACGATTCAAGCCGAAATGAACTCGAGTTTCGTCCGGAATTCTGCGGTACATCATACGTTGCCTCTGATGTGACGAATTACTGCTTAAAAAGCGTAGCCGAAGACGATCCTCTTCACTGCCGTCAATCATCACCTCAGTGCCTCCACCGGGCCCTGAGAAATCATCAGTGAGATCAATAACAGTCTGAGGAACCTCCATATCGGAAAAATTATGCCCAGTTTGTCTGTGTACAGTTTGCGCCTGCCTGTGGTGGTAGAAATAAATTAAGATAGTTACATAAATACATTTAATAGTAACAAAAAGATCCAATGGTGAAGTTACTAAAAAGTGTCATGTCTATCAAACTTAAAAGGAAACGTAAATGAAATTAGTGGTCGCAAGCAGCTAGCAAAAATGCGTCCACTAGAATACAATGAGACGTGAGTTAGCACAGATTGGCAAATCTAGAAAAGAGCATTGGCTGAGATCAACAGGCACTAAATATCTGAGCCCTACGATACGATACACGCTCAGTCAGATCGACGGGAAAGCAGTCCATAAATGTATCACTTGGTCCTCAAAGTTTATTAACTCACTCTTATTATGAGATGCAAGAAAACTGTGTTAAAACCTAGAGATTAAAACAAAAGAAGAACAGTTTATTAAGGGATACAATATTAGACTAGTGTTAATCTCATTGGACCGGAAATTACAGAAGACCCGTTTACAGTCATAATCTTGTGCTACTTATGGTTTGTGAGTAGTTAGTGATTTACCACAAAACAGCACGTCGGCACACGTCTAATTGACACCCAACAAAAAACTTTAAGGACGCTGGCAAATATAGGTACGTCATTCGGGCACCCAATAAATGGATGCTTATGCGTAGACGTATGGATAGACAGAAGTATGTAGAACTTTTTCATAACCGAGTGGAATATAAAACGACTGAGATTTGGGCAGGATAGACGAGCAATTTCAAAAAAATCACGATGGTTCGTTTCGCACAAACAACTGAGTAGTGAATTTTTACCGATCAACGCAAGGAAAGTTCAGGTGAGGGCGACCCTTTCACAGGGGGACAGTAGGAGACTGTTACGGCTTCACTATGTCAAGAGATCATCTACTAGTGAAATTGGTGAAAATAATGTTAGTGTTAAGTGAAGTGCTTCCAGAAACAACTCAGTTAACTTTTTGTTCCTACTATGTCACACTCAGTTCTGAGGTTAAATTCTGAACCAAAACTTTAAAACGGCCTATCCGCCATAACAGTGTCATATTCCTGGTATGGTTTAAAACTGATGACATAGAAGACCGCGTACCACCACTGCTCAAAGAAAACGTTAGAACATTGGTGGGATAATTAACCTATCTGTTTTCACTGACATGGACCTCCTATACTATAATTTCCAAGCCACCTTAACTTCCGTCGCAACCAGGGATGTGGATTTATCACATTTTGTTGAAGTACCTCATTCGAGAGGCAGACAGCAGGAGAAAGCAAGTGAGTTCCCCCCCCCCTCCGGATAAGGACATATAGAACACATATGCACCGTTTGTCCAGTCATGGAACAACTCCATCACTACAGCCAACTAGTCATAATTGCAATTCTCAATGCACTTGTAAGAGTTAATTGAGTTGCATCTTTGGCATCACGTAGACGCAACTGTGTGTCTACTCGGTATGTAAACATACTGTCAGTGATGCGTTTATGATCAACAGTGAAATGCTAGGCATTTTCTACATGAACCGTGGAATCCGTTAACGTAGAACATCATTCCGATTACTGCTCAATTTTATCATGTCCGCAGAGTGCACAGAAAACTGATATATTGACGTCTCATCCGATAAGCGAATGACTGGTCGGAATTTAGTAGGCAACAATTTGAAAAACTACAAGACGAATAAATGTTATTATGTAGGGCCGACGCTGAAAGTTCATTCCCAGAGCCAGCAGCAACGCAGATACGTTAGTGTGTGAGTGATTTCGGCGCAGATGTAAAAGGATTGCCACATTCTTCAATGTTAGTATTATCAAATCGGTCGAATGATTCCTGTCGCTCAATCTTGGCCCCTGCTGCGAGTTACGATGGCAACAAATAATGACCTCCAACGGAGTGGCTCACTCAGATGCACAAACAATCGTCGCGGTATAGCACGGCCGGAGTTTATTCGTTATACACGACGGAGACAAACTATTCTACAATCCCTAGTCAAACGAAAATTAGAATACATTTTGATGATGAAGCATCGCTTTGAGTTGGTGTTTCTCTGTGCGACCAACAACAAAGACACCAACTTAGTCGCACAGAACTTTCATGATAAGTATTCGGGAGTATGATGAGCCATTTACAAACTGCCGCAGAACTCAAACTGAAATGGGTTACGATGTCTCACGGAGTAGTCCATTATCAATAGCAATAAACATGTGTTAGCCTAAGAAGTTATTCGAAAAGTAAATGTTCGTCTTCGAAAGAACGTTCGCAAACTGCCGTGTAGGAGATACCCACAAATTCCAAAACAAGTTTCATCATAAGATGATATTGCAAGAACTGCATTCTCATAACACGAATGGGCGCGAAAAGTTGTTCGTTTGAAATTTGTCGAACGGTGATGGTTAATACATTGATTTTTCCGATGAAATGATATTATGTATGAACAGAACTGTTTGGTAAACATCTAGACCGGCATCATTGTTTTACCGAAGTTCAACCCTACGCGTGCAGTTCAGGCAGACGCAGCCGGAATAAAGATCATAGGACCATATTTCTTCAAATTTCACAAGCAGGATCGGTGGTCCATAAGTAAGAGTCTACTTTAGATCATTTCCAGGTACGGGCTAACAAACACGATTGTGCGACCTGCTATTGTTCTTATAAGGAAAACGTACCTTCTCACCATACACATACAGTGCCGAATAAACTTGATACTGCTGTTATTCGAACAAATCGAAGATAAGATCGTCAAATTTCGGTCCATTGGACTTTCTCATCTGAGGTCATGTTACAGATTGAGTTTAATATGAGACCTGAGCATTGGAACGGTTGGAAGTGGCTAATACATGGACGTGCAAGTTAATAACTGAATATACCGTGCCTAGGGTTCTTTCGTCCAACCTTAGATAGATTCTGTGTAACAAGAATAGTGATCAACATATTCAGGAACTTTTGAAATGAAATGTAGCAATTACTCTAGCATCTGTTGCCCTCATCAAGTAAATCTAGCTGAAAATTATAAACTCAAGTAGTATCTACATACCAGCGTTAGACACAGCGTATGGAAAGTGGATGATGATGCATAAGTTAACACCGATACTCGATTAGCATCCAAAAATTAATCGTCCTTTTACTGTGAAGCCTAATTGAGAGAAGAATTAATTCGAAAAATTTTAACGACTAAGTTCTATCTTTTTATGAATCTTTCAATATCTCACTTTATGGATTAAAACCAACACATGCTATAGAATGTCTCCAATCAGTTTTTTCGCATCGCAGGTCAAGAACTGCACTTCTGCGTCAGCTGGCCTATGATAACTACACCGGTTAAAGTTAACAAAACAGTTTTTGTACAGCTCGTCAAGATTATCGGATAACCGATGTTGTGTTTGGTTGCTGGATAACTTATGAAATGATCGTACGCCATAATGCTTGGCACCAAGCTTCTGTGTGACAGGGTTAACGTTTAATTGCAGGGTGCGTACAGAAACATCAATTCAGTGCAATGCTCCATCGCCAAAAGACCTCGTTTTGTTTGACCGCTGAAGGTGTAGTAGTATAACTTGCTTTTATCATGTCTATGTAGGAAACTATGGCGTGATAGTGTTCTGTGTGACAGAGTCGACGATTGTGCGAAGATGTGAGTCAAGGACACAGCACACCTTGCCCTGACAACTCGCAGCAGAGACACAAGACAGAGCGACAAGCTTCGCTCGACCGAGTTAATAACAGTAGCACCGAGGGTTAAGACGTTCCAGTCCCATCGGTAATGAAATCACGTACACGAGGTAAGAAGTGTTAGTGCTAGTCCCGGAAATTCGTTTTCGATACATTCCAGTCTACAATGCAACAATGAAGTGGGAAAAGTTGGCACAAGACAGTGATGGTTGGGACAGTCTTACAGTCTACGGTGAAGGCTGTTTACCGGTCTGCGCTCTTAACAAGCTGTGTAATGACCAGTAGGGATGCGAAGAGTACGACAGAAATTATGGTTACGGGACCAAGTCTGCTTTTTCACCTCTGGCGTTAGCTCACACAAATTTAAAAGGCACACTTACAACACAACGGTTAAAGTAGGTCTAATGACTGTGGAACGTTGTTGCCACAGATCGAAAATGTCAAGCGTACTACAAATAATAATTTATTTTTTCCTTATATCGCGCGCATCGCATGGGTAACGAAAGATTACGAAGTGAAGACAAAATGTAACTGTCGCGGTACCTCATGGTTAAAGGATGACTAAGTCAAGTCGGTAAATACCCAGAGATGAAGTATCAATGACGAACAGGTTGGAAAGAAATACCTGATTGGATATCATCTTCAGACACTTTCCCACAAAGCAGAGTACATCGCAACAGGCAATCGAAGTGGCGAATAACCATGAGGGATTAACTTTCGATCAATAACTTGCCAATTCGTTGAAACATTTTAACACCACTAAAAGACGTATCGCATAGAGATTTCCATCGGCAGACTGAGCTATCTGTCGACCGGATACGCCCAGATTATCCAATCTTAAAAAAGAGCAATTTATATAAACAGGATTTCATTCTGCTACACTATGACAGGTAGTCAGTATTGTCATCGCTACACAATCTTTCCGTTAAAATATCACAGTTTGACCTCATGACAAGTATCGCTCTTTATAAGACCCTCCTTGTAAAATTGCGCGTCAAGAACGAATCGCTTGAACGGAAACTGCAGATTGTGGAAATTGGCTAAAGAGTAAAAACCCGACTCAATGGGAAGTAGATAAGTCGAAGACTCCGAACGCTATTGAGAAATCAGATTATCACTGCATCAACCACGCTTGAGCAGAATCCCTTTTACGGTGAGTGTACGTTCTAAAAAAATCATAAATGCATCCAAAATAGCAAAGAGAAAATTCAAAGTTCATTTTCAACTAATAAACAGACGGTGATGGAGTAACATATGGATTTTACGAAACACGCAAAAGCTGCCTGATTACGTTTGTGACAGTAAGAGCTTCGATAGACTGCGGAATGTAACTGCTGCGTCGTGTAATGGGAAAAACGTTGGATTGTAGTTGACTGTGTTCAGCGTCATCAAAAGATAATGTGCGATCAACATTGCTGTTGATTTTGGTCAGACAATACTAGGGATGCTTGATGATTACATAACCACCTGTAGAATCGATCTCAAAAAATATTCCCTCATTGGGACTATTCGCTTGTGATTTGGCTCGCCAACGTGGGTAATCTCAGTTTGATATTTGGACTAAAAGACATGGAAGTTGAGTGACGTTGAGAATTGTCAGTAATTTCCTCCAACCAGGTGATCGTCCCTATTGATGGAATGTAAGTAGATAGGTCAGTAGACATTTCAAAAGACATAACGACGATTATGGACTAATATCACTTGTAACGAGTGGTAGGCACATGCCTTTCAAGTAAACATCTCGCGTAAATCATGTCCCCATGTGCTTTCGTGTTATGTATGAAACGCTAATGCGTAATTCAGTGTTCGTCTCTGGCGAGTTTCGTTTGTTAACGAGATTACCGTCTTGAAACTATGATGAGCTTCGACAGTGTACGCTAAGGAACGCTATAAACAAGTTCAAGGTTGAGTACAAGTCATACAACAAAAATTTAATGAGTTGTCTGGCAAAATGTCTTACGCATGACAGTAAAAAAAACTATTTTCACTCTAGTCGGCGGTAATAAAGCGACCAGTAGGCAGTGATCTCAAATTTGAGAGCCTGACTACATGCGGGAATGAGCGGTGGCGAGCAGGTTGCCCGGTTCACATAGACGGACCGCATAGAACAGAAAGTTCGGTCTCCATTTGCACAAATGAAATAAGACTGTCCCTATTTGTGATTAACAGCCGGTACTTCTGAGTTTAACTGAATTCTGGGTAACAAAGACGGTAAAGAGAGAAAATTCTTAAAACCATAAGTGGTATCAATACACCATTGCTGATATCAACGAACTGTGCCACAATTTTTAATAATCCCCAGAGTTTCTGACAATTTCCCTATCAACGTAGCATGATATATTGAGAATCTCAACTATTAATCAGAGGAACGTCGAAATAGACTTCGAACTTCGACAGTGAACAGACAGAACCAGATAAAATGCTTCCAATTATTCTCAAGAACTAGGCAGATATACTCTTTCAACCTTCGGCTGTTTCTTTGTGTGGCCTTTGGTCACGAAAACTATTGGCCGTTGGATGATTCCAATCCTTAAAAAAGGTTCTTCCGAACTAAACTCAACAGCATGAACCATCGCAATGATGAAGGTATGCGAGAAACCAATCATCAGTTACGTTCATCGGTTTTCAAGATTAACACTGGACAGTGTTGCCGGATGTGTCTACCTCACTTCGTCGACAGCAGATTTAAGGTCATCAGTCTGCGTAGGTTGGGTTGTAGTTACACTTTCAACTGCGTAAACCTGGAAACGCCACATTAATCGTGACAGGGTTATGGTAATAAACAAAGGTTAATCTACTAGGTGATTACCTTGGCTAATAAAAAACACTAAGCACGTTTCAACAACGTTGTGTTCTCTAACGTGAAAGCTAAATCTGGTGTGCCCCCAAAGAACTATTCTGACACCTTCCGTGATCACACCATAAACACGTGAAATGCCATCAAGGGAAAGAACTGCCTCTTAGAAACGTCAATAAGGTTGGTTCGGACGTACGTCTTTTTGACATTTCTAACTTAACATTACTGCCACGCGGTTCGTTCGTCTTGTTCTCAGTTAGCAGTATCAGCAACTCAGGGAGCAATAGGCAGAGTTACACATTCACGCTGTACCAAACCCCAAACAGTTATGATCCAAATACTCAGGAGTCACTTTATACTCAAACACAAACTTGCCACTCTAAATCATTAGTAGTTTCATGCAAATCATAGAACTCGTTGTATGTGATTCGCCTGAAAACATTTTCTATCCCTCGTTATTTCATACTAAGATTCAACAACGATTTTACCGTTACATGGTCTTTTAAAGAAGTCACAAACTTGTAAACAAATCTGTAAGATTTCTTGCTCGATTCAGCGACATTACGCGCAGATGTTACTAATGTTGTTGCTGAATCTCAGTCAAAACCAGACATTAAGTTCACTAATAAAATCAATATGAGCAACAGTCATCTACATCATTATCATACCTAACCCAATCTTTGTCCAACTGTGAAATAAGAACCACTAAGGCAGGCACCCAAGCACACAAGTTTTCAGCTAGAATTTTAACGAATCCTGAATGCACCACGCGACTGAAGCTGTAACAATGATAACTATTTCCTTGTTTCGACTGTACAGCACTGGACTTGTAATCCCGTGATTCCATTTTAATGGTTCTTCATATCAACTTTCGTATTTTCTTAAATTAATTATTATTGTTGTTGAAAATGTAATGGTATTGGTAGATGAAACCCCATTCTTTTGGGTGTATAAAGCAAATTCTTGATTTGGCTTCAACATCATCCATAATGGACCAAAGTTTTCACACTTAAAGTGAGTAACTGTTCAATTGGCCCTTAACGAAAAAGCACTAGACTCGAGTATTGCACTTGTTATAGCTTAACCAGTAGTGCACAGAAACGAAACCCGGTTCACGTGTTTGTGAGGTTAGCTTGTTAATCACTGTATAGTCGATCCTACATAGGGAATAATTGATTTACTACAGGCAAACCTTCCATCACACTCGCTTGTGTTTAATGTTTAGATTGTCTGACCGACTCGAAACGAAACATTGTGAATGCCCTACTAAAGCTTCTCAATACATCCAAGATGACAGGTTTTTAGTCGAGTCAGAATGATCAGTTTAATTTAATCTGTTTTCTAAGGTCTAGGATTGTTGCTGAATAGTTGGAGGTTTTTGATAGGCATAGATTGAACGTCATCCACATTGAGACAGAACATTTGCACTCAGGTGACCGTATGCGGAAAGGAGCAGTGATGGTGTTCAATCTACAGATCAGCCCAAATTCAATACAACAAACGAGGCGGAAGAGCCTAAGCGAGCAGAAATAAGAACAGAAAAAGCAGCAACGACAAGTAGCAGCTAGAAAACGCTATACCGCGCCACGTAATTAATAGGGTCAGATTGTGGACATATGAATCCGGACTTCTGGTCTACAGACGTATTGACTGTATATGCCTTTGGATGCTCCAGTTGATCATCATAGCGGTTCGGAGAAACTACAAATTTGTTCATGTAAGAAGGAGCTACGTAGATAAATGGAATGAAACTGAGCATCAAGCCGTAAACAACGAAAATACGAGGCATATTCACCTCCTACTGGTATTACGCGAGATGAATGCGGAAGGTGCGATCAATTTTGAGCGATCTTCAGTTTAGATTCTAGTGAGGCTGATGTGAAGTTTCTTCTAACATCAAGTCGATTGAAATATGAAATGCGGAAGCTATTATTGAAAGCATGTATGCAGTGATGAATGAGGGCAAGCTGAACTGCATAGAACATGCATCGCACCTTCAAAGTCGTTGGAAACGGTCTGTTTGGGATTGTGGACAGTTTTACATACTCGGGTAACAGTGTCAGGCCAGACCGTAACATTGTTGATGAAGTATCAGTGAGAATACAAAAAGTACTCTTTACTAACTTATGTAACTTATGTCTGTGGCGTCCGGTTATCGTTGTAAGGAAGGGTGCATAATCATCACAAGCTCTCTGCCTTGTCTCAAGGTTCCAAAAACTGGCCTATTTGCGATGAATGCATCAACAGACTAGTGTTTGAGGATCGTTGTCCTCCATCAAGTAGGTCGGGAAATGTTGAAAGCGTGAGCAAATAGTCCAGTACAACAAAAGCATAATCCGCGACATCAATAGTAAGTTGACGCAAACGAACTATTTGAAGTGAACTGATTAGATCGTTATGTATGACAGTGTATTACTAGCAGTGCGCCATTCAATTGGCTAACCAACATTGACCGGCTGGACACAAAGGCCTCACTCACACACCTACTGGTCTAATTCCTTCGGGTTTACACCGGACACGTGGTGTGTGAGTGGAACCGTAAGTGGTTCAACGCAAGCCACTTAGGGTGATGGTTTAAAGCGCAGGCGTCCTTTGGCTTCGGTCACTGGGACAGGCTAATCTGTTTCGGGTGCCGCCAACCAGCGGTGTGCCAAAAATAGGACGCCCAATTCACCCCGAGCGGCGGCGCTGGACTGGATACTAAACAAGCGAAGCCATCTTCATAATTTTCCTGTAAACCGATAAGTTAATTTCTTGTGGGGCTCACTGTACAATTCTTAACAGTTTTCAGCTCGTGTCGGCTTTGCTTTTTGATTGTCGTGGCTCTGTCGGATGCTCATCTGGTTCCGATGAAGCACTTCGACGATTCACGCTGTCCGCTCTTTTATCAGATATATGGAAATGAGCTCCATTTTTAGCTCGCAGTGTTACCCATCATATGGTTGATAGGCTCACGGCAGATAATCAGTCATAGACGGTCACATGACTCTCTTGAAAATACATAAGGTAGGCAACGCACGCAGATTATCTGCATAGGTAAGTCAACCGCATCTTCTCCTACCATTTCACTAAAACTTGGAGAACTAACGTGCAAATAACCATATTTTGAATGCCAGCATGTACACTAAGATGGAAATGGAAGCATTTTGCATAGGTCACAAACTCTGCACTTCGTATCCGGTATTTCTCATATTCACGTTTGAGCATTTACGTGACAAACAAAAGAAGCCAAGTTTCGCAAAACCTGTCGATTTGGCCCACTTACAGTTCAAACAGTTGAAAACATTAAACAACTTGTGGTTAGTAGTTACACAAATTAGGCACAACGGATGAAAGTTAACAGTTACCATATGCATCATATTGTTGGCCACACCTTCGTGGCTCACAATAAACTTAGATGCAATCAAACGTTAGAAATAAATCTACCAAGGTTATTCAGAATTCGTTGCAACTTCATACGTAATTCTCCGCACAAGGTCCAGTCAATAAGGATAGCTGAAGTGAGCTCTGCCGAGAACAGGTCCATATGGGGTGCGTTCTGTAACTCACGAATTAATAAGTCGTAATCAAAAAGAATTTAGAAGGTGCGCGAACTTCAACTGGCTTCTAGAACTCCTTGCTGTAATTTCTGTCAGCTCGTATTGAAGCTCCGAAACAATTAGTAACAGGTTAGCACGTTGTTTCAGAACAAACGCAGAAGAGGTTCCCCATGTGCACCACACACGAAAACCAGAGTTCAATAACATAATCTTCACCGCGGTTTCATCGTCGTCTTTTATAATGTCAACTATCTTATTTTCCTAACTAACTGATCTTCCTCCTGGACAAGAATTGATATTATCTGAGAAGTATTTTATGGAACACTCCGGATGACAAGTCAAAGCCAAAGTAGCCACCTGATACTCAACACTTGGAATGTAAAGTGTCAGCCGTTGATGACGTGGAAATTTCCAAGGCCTAATTCACAAGCAGTGTTTGTAACCACTTCTTTCAGCTGGTTACAGGAAATCAATGAGCTTTCGGGGTGGTATACTAACAGAATCCACATATACAATACTTTTGATGATATCACAAAACGCTCATCAACGCTGATTGGTCGATTTGTGACAAATGTGCACTCCAGCTGCAAACTGTTTACCGATGTCTGAGGTTCTTCATACAGTATTCAACTTTCAGAGTTCCTAAATCCAAGAATTTGAGCGATTGGTCCCAAAGATTTTCCACTTTCCTTTGGATTGACTATTGAAACATGAATTGCCATATAACATACTGACTATTGGCAGTTGTACGATCAAACACGGTTTTCGAATTTCAGAAAAGCTAGCTTCGCCGATCAAATCTTCAGTTTGATCAACCCGTCGAAAAGACACCGGTCGAATGCGACAGTGGGTTAGCAAAACGCCTGAGCCCCAATACAGATACGCACTCACAAACACATCTCAACTTACCAAGCATGAGTGACCAGAGAACACCATTGTCAGAGTGATGTTCAGGCTCGACTTGCAAGCAATGTAAGCCACTGCCTAAATGATCAAAACTATTGTTTGAGGAATTTGAAACACTGGGTTCCCTTTAACCACTTCATTAGAGCAGAAAGAAGACACATATTGCGATATGTTAACATTTCATTTACTCTCATCAGTCGCAAACGTAAAACATGCAAGTTAAATACATCATACAAATAAGGACAGACAGGGATCTTCAGTTTCTCTGAAGGCAGTCGGCGTGGACGCGCAAACCTGGGTGATCCTTTGGCGATGATATGATGAAAAACATCATGTTTTGGCGTCGTGGTATTGGCTGCTGGTTGGTAGATTCCGGGGAATTGTTT
>LUCH01000728.1:6760-25311 GCA_013368495.1 Paragonimus heterotremus | reverse complement strand
ACTGGTGCGCGCAGTGGATGTGCTCGAAGCTACATCGGGCTCTTGCGAGATACCAGATGTTTTTCGACCATACTGGATAGTACGCTGGCGGTCATGGTTAACCGTTGGGCAATCGGAGTACTCTTTGTTTGAGGGTACCTTTTCTAACCCCCTTCTTCCTGATACGGAAGAAAGCAGTGCCGCAACTATAAAAATAGTCCTGCTGTATGCCCATAGGATCGTGTCTTGCTACATAAGCACTCCTATGTGGTCAGTAGTGCGACATACAATCCTATGAGTGTAACTACTTTTCGTCTGACTGCGCACCTTTGGCTTGTCTGACAAGGTCGCACCTGGAAGGACCGCAGTCCTAGTCAGCATAGCCCGCCGGATCAAAAGAGCACACAAGCCCGACCACCTTGTCAAGGTAGCAGTATGGGTCAGGAAAGCCGAAAACATTTCATAAGCGTTGACAATATCCAGGTCCATAATCTCTGATAAGTCGGTCAGTGGGCTGCTTGGGAAGATACTTTTTACACTGTTGAGCTTGAAGTGTGTTGTATGTCGGAGACGCCAGCCTACGAATATACCACCGTTATCCATTTGATCTCAACTCTAAATAACTGTCAATTCAAGCGCTTCTCTCTCAAACTCTCTTGTGACACCGAGGCTGAATCTCGTGGTCAAACCAGAGTGGGAACCGAATTGCGTTCCAGAGGAGAGCAATGTTTGCTCTATCGGATCCCAGGAAACAATCGCTTGTGTGCCGTCAGGGTTAACACATCGGTTAAGTTTCTACAAGGCAAATTACAAAGACGTTGTGTATCTAGTGTAATGGTATTCGCTCCAAAGAATAGAGATTCGGATGCAAATAAAAGTGAGTTCCACAACGCCTTATTTAACCTCAGGAAGAAGAATAAACACTAACATCACCAAATCAGTGGGCGAGTGAATGCTCAGTTTAGTGATTTTACTCAGATCAGAAGTGTCCGATTGGACTGCTCGGTGTCCGGCCACAACGCACTGACAATGTCGAAAGACCGAAGCAACTGTGCACATCCCAGAGGTCTACACATTGCCAGCACTGCATAGCAATACAGGAGAAGGCAGTGTTACATGGAGACCTCCCTGTGCTTCTTAGACGTAGACTCAACTGGATCACATTGTAGGCAGTTACGGATGGAGCCACACTATTAAAGACTGTCGTGTGCTCCGGATGAATCACGTGGACAAGGACGACGCAAGTCTGTTTGTCTGTTTTCTCGTCTCATTTGCCAAAACGTCAAACACTCGTAAACACACGATAGGTGAACAGCGTTCCAGCGATAAGAGGATAAAGTACGCTCACCAGCAAGCCAAAATGGACAAATCGCCAAATTCGAATCAGGTGAGAGAACCTAACGAACACTGGGATCAAATCGCGACAGAAATGACAACTTACTGAGGAGAGTTGTGTTCCAAAGCAGCTATGTAGTTGCGACAAAACTCGATTTCTGTCACGTCAACAAATCTGATGAACAAGCGTCACTCGATTTCACCTAGCTCTGAGTGATGACAACCGTCAGGAAATTGAATGCAAACCAACCAAAAGTTTGCGCAAAACCCATGAGCACCATTTGGTCGAACAACAGAAAGAGATGAGGCAAGTCTTTCTATCTGAGAATAGTAGAATGTTATCTTCTCTGATCCGTGGTTGTGCTAGCAGTCCAGTCGATGTAAATGGGACCACATACGATAAAGGCAATTCACTTATCACAAGCCAGCCACGCTGACCAAATAGGTGAACTGGAACCATACAGGCGACAAGACCAGAACAGTCAGTTACTACGTTTAACACGACCCTCCGTCGGGAGCAGAAGTGGCCCTAGAGCCAAAGTTATTGAGACGTAACAAGCCTCCCAGATCAGATCTCCATCCCTCCTTCTCTTTTCAAAGATGGTAGAGGAGAGAGGTTGACATCAGAATTAACACAACTCATTCAGACCGTTTGGGAAACTGAAGAGGAACCTCAAGATTACGGCTTACCAACAGTGACTGTTGTTTCCAAAAAAGGGGTTTGAGTTCTATGTGACAACCACAGAGGCATCAGTCTAGTGTATGTTGTGTCCAACTTACTCACTGACCTCATTTTACGTCCGCTCATTAAGTCCAGGGAAAGTCAGAGACGTGAAGAGCAGGCAAGATTCCGGTCCGATCGTGGACGCGTTGATCACATTTTTACCTTGCGACGGATCTTGGAACATCGGCACTCTTAAAGGTAGTCGACGGTCGTGGTCACTTTAGACCTAAAGACTGCTTTTCATTCGGCTGCTCATAACGTACTCTGGAGCTGCCTTCTTTGCAAGGGAGCTCCAGAGGGAATACGTCAATCTGTTAAAATCACCACCTACCCACTCTACAAGCGCGGTGAAGATTTATAGACAGCAGTCACGGGAGTTCGTCAGGTGCTAATAATCTACCGCTGCTTGTTCTACTTTGTTATAGACGACATTTTGGAAGGTGTGCTTGAGGAATTCAATAATGCTGATGCCGAATTTCTTTCCGGCTCTAGGTTGGCCGACACAGGGCATGTGGATGACAGTCTTTCTTAGCCTATCTACCGAAGACATACAGACCATGCTGAACAAGGTGAGTGACTGGGCTGGTTTGCATGGAATGCGCATCTCACCTTCAAAGTGCCAAGTGCTGCCTTACGACTGGGGTATTCTCACTCCTATCCCCTTTATTGCAGACAGTCCGTTCGAGAATGTGGACACTTTCCAAGACTTGGGTAGCACTGTCTCATCAGCCTATAGTGTCGCTGATTAGATATCAACAGGGATAACAAGGAAGTGAGTTGTCATTGAAAAACTACGTCATCTATGGTGTCGGAAATACGTTCAGTTGTCGTTGAAAGAAAGGGTATGTAATGTTGGTGTACGTTTTGCTTTGCGCTATGGATCGGAAACGTGGTCTATTCACGACGAAGATAGCAAAAAATTGCTGTGTTCCACTATCGTTGTCTCCACCAACTGGCCCACATTACTAAATATTCGCTTCCCCACCTCATCGCTATTCACCAGTAATAGCCACCCAATGCGCGTGGTGCAGCGTAAAAATCGATATTCAAATAGTTGAAGACGATTCACGTCTTTAAATCCGAGTAACTACGTTTCAAAGCCGTAAAGTAACACAGCTGTTACCATGGCCTTACACAAGCGGCCCATAAAACTCAGAGATGTCTCTGTGCCGCCAGAGTTGGTCCGGATTACCAAAAACCGTAATCACGTTGAAAAGACAATTCTCTATTTCATTTCCTACACTCCTGTGGCAGCTGATGCAACCTCCTAGATACATAAACCGGTTGACAAGCTCCATAACCTCATAATTCAACATTAAGTTTACACGGTCACACAAGTCTCGCAAAAGCACTTTGAGCTTTTAGGTAGCAAATCAGATTCCGATGTATTTGACACAACAATAGGTGGTGCCCAATGTTGCCCGTGCTGCTTGTAAACTGACAGTAAATTCCTGTCGTGAGCGCAGTCAAGACGAATCATTCTTACCAGGTAGGTCTACGCCGTCATTCCGAATGGAATGAATAAAAATGGCAAAAGTGGACACTTTTGACGTAAGCAGCTCTTGATGGTGAAGCTGATAATCCGTTAACCGTATACCCAAACGGAAGCTGAAAGCCGGAATAAATTGCTGACAGTATGGTCACATAGTTGTTTGGCATAGCCCAACGTTTAGGCGATTCTAAAAGAGTAGATAGGTCCGCTTAAACCAACACACCTGGACGGTCAGAACGAACAAATTCTAGCCGGTCGTGCGTATCACGTGACCTCAGTATTTAGCGAAGGATGGAACGTTAACCAATACAAATTCTTCTAGAATAAAACTCTGCCTCTTCCACTCTAGTGTCCACCTCCCGGGTTGCAGTCAATAAAGTATAATGAGCACCAAAACCTTAGTTATGACTGAAGTCAAACTAGGTTCCCGAAGGTTTACGCAAGAGCCACTGATTTCCATCGTGAATATGGGGAATACTATCGCGTGTACATGGTACACAACAACGTCCCAATTTGTTTGTACCAGTAGAGGAAACTTAGCTAAAGCCTTCATGGATGTCTCACTAACTTGTTTGAAAAGTATCAAGGTAAACAGTCCTGTTGCGTTTGACAGCTGAAATGCTGCGACAGTTTTCATCCTTGATAGTTGGTTCTAAAACTACCCACCACTGCAAACTTGGAGTGGTGACACAGTAGAAACAGAGATCTGGTCAAACTGGTTGAGCAGTTTAATCCTCAGGACTTATTTAGAGTGAATGATAGATGGACATTCCGAGTGAACGGTACGAAGAGACTTAAAGGGCTTGCTTACAGTCCCTAAGTCAAAAGCGGTTTCTGTATCGGTTATTTTCTCAGTTAGCGAAGGCAACGAATGAGATTCTTATGGATACCCCTCCTTAACTCGAGAAATGAATCCCCATGAGGAATAGTTCGTATGACAACCAACAGCTCTAGGGATTTTTCTGGAACGCAGCATTTGTCTAACCCGCGAACCACTAGCCGCTTGAAAAGCCTGTGTGCTTCGGCTCAGCGAATGTGTGGATCCTCGAAACTAGAACTGCTTAATATTCCAGGCTATGCCGGATTTAACGCTGATCTGACGAGTTTCCTGACAGACCTCTATTTGAATGGGTGAAATCACTGCTCAGTGAAATCGAGAACAAAGCGGCAACGCGTCAAAGACTGATGGTTCTCCATCATCGGAGTTTTCAAAACATTACGTGTGGGTGGCAACACCAATTTCTTTTGAAAAAACACACACTTGACTTAGGTTAGCCTGGAAAGGGTAGTCAGATACTCAGTGTATGACGTGGGATCGAAGAATGAAGGCTTTCAAGACAAAGTTTGGGCGTCACCTGCTTCTTATTTAGGGTCCTAAGAAAGATGACTGCATGTGATTGAAGATGTTATCAGAAATGGCGCAGAAACCAGTCTAATAGCGCTCCCGTCGTGAGAACTTATATTCTTTTCAATTATACATCTATTTCTGTTGTTTCCGCCTCTGCTGTTGTTGTACTACCCAGGTTCACTGCACTGTAACAGTTATATTGCAAAACAGCGCCTAAGCCATTTTGCTGCTTGCTTACATAGTCGAGTTTTATGGAGCATTTTGGATACGTTTGTTTTTCACTTGTAGACTGCCGTGAAGATACTTCGGTCGATGTTCGCTGTTCTCTGGTGTGCATAATACATAAATGGAGAACACGCTCAGATGGTTTGGTTCTGGAATGCATTTGCTACTTAACCGGATGATCGGTAAACCACTATGAACACCTGGCTAAAATATACTGAAGCAATCAAGTAGGTCCGGGTAAACAGATTGTCACAACACATGACATGCATATACGCTCGCACGTAGGACAACGTCTGTGCTCGCCATCGAAATTCTTGGAGAACATTCACAGCCAGTAGCACAAGTCGGTTCATGCAGTTTACGAAAACGTACAGACAATGTGCTCCTGAAGATAAAGGATATCGTAAAGCGGTGCGTTGCTTTGTAGTTTAATTACGTAGGTGGTGACGGCCACGGCTTATTGAGGTTCTTGACTGAGGTTTAGATACACTTGTCTTTCTCGGACAAAAATGGAGAAGACCAGCCAGCACTGCCCGATCGACGCGGACCAGACAGGAACAACGTAGGGTTCATGCTTTCGAGCTGCTTCATTTTTGAGTGGATAACCCCAGTTCTCTTCGGAAAGTGTCTAGGTTATCTTTGGTGAATACCGAGCAGTGGTCAACTCATCAAATCTCATACGACCCCCAAGACTTTGCCTGGCTAAAACAACATTCTGAGCGCCGCAGACAACTGAACAAAAAATAACGTATCCCGACGCATTCTGTTCTGAAAAGGTAATATGTCGCTATAAAGTGAACCTACCTTTGAAGAGGATTATCATAATCACTCTTTTCTGCACTAAACCGATAAGCTTCGTGTTCGTGTTTAATGTGACAACTTAGAGAACTCTCATCCTAAATGTGGAAGCGGCTACAGCTCCGTAGTTATGGAAGTCATTCGGTCAAAATTATCTCAAAAGGATTATGGCCAGATAACTGTTGTAAGACTAATTGTAGCCACCAGAAAGCTATAACGACGGGCCGAAGTGGTACAACCCTGAGATAACCGTTCATCCTGGATAGGCAATACCAAAAGTACTGAGGTTTGCGGAAGGTCCTTGTAACTCGAATCACTGATGCCATGATCAGTAAGGAATGATTCATTTCTTTCATGTGACAAGGTAACTGTCTACATATATTCGTGTGGTTCACAGTTCACGACACTTCAGATACTTTCTGTCACAAAACTCTATCTGTTTAGTATTTTCCTCAGGAACTCATATTAACGTTAGAGAATCAATAAGAAAGCGAAAAAACCACCACACATACAAAAACACACACGAATCTCTGTGAACTAATGGTTTTTAACGGATAATATACGTATAATGTACATATGTAAAACATTCGAACGCTGCTTGGCGGATGATGTTAACATAAATAAAAAAACGAAAATGACGGTAGGCTGCATTGTCAAGCGCCGCCATCATAAAAAACGAATTCGGAAAAATCTCAACACGCTGCAGGTTTATAAATAAACCTAGGACGAATTTAACATATCTACTGGGCATACTTACTGTGCACAACAGAGAATTCTTACACTTGAAGTCATCAACCTCCAGACAGCCGCATTGAGTAAGGGGATCGAAGGAATCATCTAGATAAAGATAATGGTATTGAGGTCGGCAAATTACAAAACACGTAAGACTTATTGCAAACAAAAAGGTTGCAGTTCTACCACTGCCTACTTAAATCGTGTATTTGTTCATAAGGTAATGAGGATAAATAGTTCGTGGTTGGGCTGATAAAAATGAACACATTTGAGTGCAACCTTCACGTCCGGACACGTCTTCAGCTAGTCCCTTTCCACAGGGAACACTAGGCCTGAGTTCCTGTTTTGACAGTGCTCACCAGTGCTGTCTATCATTGTCATGACCGAAATTTCAGCTCTGGTACAAGGCAAGGGATATGCAGTATTGATAAGTCCGAACAAGACCAAGGTGTTCTGTTTCGAAAGAGACTGGCTGAAAAGTCTATATATTTTAATTTTAGAGAATTAACTAGTTCATACAATTCCTTTCACAAGAAGTATTTTTTTAGAACTCTCGTGGAATTTTATGCAAATGGAACAAAAATACAAATTAGAGTGGCAGCAAACGCTTCCCTGAAAGTTGAACTGTGCAACCGCATAAGAACACTATGATACTTCTAACTGTCACGTAATCGAAGTACCCTCCGTGTCACCAGTGTGTAGACTATGGTGCTTTTACAAACTTCAACCCACAGCGGAACTCAGAGCAACGGCCCCTAACAACCACCACAATCTACTAGAAAGACTCTCAAAACTTTTGGAGGAAAAAGAAATTCCCCCGAGGTTGTCAGCACCAAAATAAATGTCCTAGATATACATGAATATGTCTTGGGTACAGGTCTCAAAACTATGTGACGCTCTGTTGCAACAACCGGTTGAAAAGAACCCGATCAACGAAATTTTAAGAACGACGAGTGAATGAATTGGTAATTCTGGAACAGGTGAAATATAAGTCCTTACTCTACCAAGCTGCTCAACACTTTATTACCGCTTATCAGGCCGCATGTACAGAGAAATGTGGTCTTCCTGAAGTGTATACGTTTACGTCACAAAAAGTGCACGCTATATCACCGATCAAGTTGTTCTGAACTAAAGCCCATTGAAAACAGCTAGGGAAAACAAATTTGGCAAATATACAATGCTCCTGGAGTCCACAGCTACATGGCGAAATTGAGGATGAACTGGAGCGAGACTGAAATAATCTGAGCCCAATCCGCCTTGACACACTTGAAAGGAATACTGGGATACCGAAACGAAATTGAAGGAGTAAGTCCGACATACCATTTAGTAAAGTTGCCCCATAACTTTGTTCCGGTCATTTTTGTCACTTCACTAAGAATTGACGAGCGTCATAGCTTTCCAGCATTGACGTGTAGGTATGTGTTATATAGAAAAAAGAGCAACCTTCAATGTGTAGTAAAGTCGTCCATGAAATACTGGATAGCTTTGGAGTTCTGTTGTAGCGTCGGCTCCATGCTTACAAGACTTTCACTTGTATTACGGTCAGTCATCAAACCCTGAGAAAAGCCAATTTGAGAACAAGCGGGATAAATACCTGGTTGGAGGCGCAGCGAACACACTCATTTGTTTGTCAGCATTGTCTGTCTTGAATTAACCAACAGTCGTGGGGTTTTCTAATTATGATGGTCGCTTAAAGTCAACCGCACGTAAACTTCTTGGGACACTTTGCTCTACTTGTCACCCAAAACTGATTCAAACGTTTAAGTGAAGAGTTAGAGGTACCTATTCTGGGCAAAAAACGCTACGAATGGTGCTTGCCAATGAAATAATATCCGCTAGTGCTGGAAGCAAACCTGACACAAAGAACAAGATTCCATGCCAGAGTCCTGATATTTCGAGCCGTTACCGAGAAGTAGATCAGCGTGGAATTCAAATGTACCTTCACGCAGTCACGTGGCCACAGGGTCATTTATTTCAGTGAACACAGACGACTATTTCGTGTAAATTCGTAGGGCATCTGCTGGTTAAATACATTGTCTATCCAGATTCTGCTTTGTCCGTGTTTCCACTGGTTCCTGTTTTCGGAGTTTGGGACCATTCGAAAGAGTTTTTTTTAATTTCCATTATCTGTTCACCATTGTTCATATCAGTTATTCCAGCTCGTGTTCAAGAGGATTCGGTTATAACAACATTCCCTCCCACAATCAACGTAATGAATTCACTTAGGTTCGTGACCAGTGTAATGAGATTGAAGTGGAACGGTTTCCTGACTGGAGACGGTTCAGAGCTCACGCACAAGCTACTGCAGACGGTATTGTGATCGGTCGACGCCAATCAATCGAAAACGGCGATCAGCTGATGTTTAAATGCGTACTGGATTCAAACGACTGAGTTGCTCGATGTAAGGTCACGGAAAGTAACAACGAACTGGCCAATAAAAATGAAAGAACACTTGTTGCCCAACAACAATCGTAAATACTGTTGTCTCCGTACAAAAAGGTGCTGTTTTCCTCAAGAAATTGAGGCTGCTTGACGCCATTCAGTCTGTTGTTGTTTTAGCTTCCTCGACTCGGTAGCCCAGTATGCGACAACCAGTGCGAACGTCTCTCGAATGGGATTCTGCTACAACTGAGCTCGAGGTAGGGATGACGGCAGTGAGGTTTTTCGAAAGTAGATTGTCTAACACCCACATGTTCTATGCATCTACCACACATTGCGAGCCGAGGATGACCATGACGGTTCATACACCACCTGTAGAGCTATCTAAATCAGGATCTCCAAACAACACAGCAATGAACAATGGCTCGCCAGCTTTGGCAGACTCAATTATTCACATCTGTCCTCAAATTAGTGAGGAGCATCCCATCACAAGAGTAATTAGTAGGACTCCCATCGACGAAGCCACACGAAACACAGTTAAGAGCATTCTGAGAAATGATTGCGAGGTTTCATCCGGCATCAGTAACACAGAATGTGAGAACAACAATATAAAGGATGCGTCCAGGGATCTTGTAGCTAGGCTTTCCGATGGCAACCACACCAAGAGAGAGAATACGTGAACGGCATACCATTTCCGAACTCATCGGCAGAAGGTATGCAGACCGATTGCGTAAACAAACCATCCAAGCTGATCTGCAATGAATGTAATCAGCAACATTCGAAGTGTCACGTTACGAATGAATTGTCTCTAACCTACACTTATCAATGGTAAATAGTCGGCTGGGACTGTAAGTAAAATTGCCTACCTAGTTGGTGTAACCGGGTTCGTTTGTAATGCTAGTGAAAGAACAATGGAGGAGCATGTTGTTTCCGTCGAACCTCATTTGCACATACTACAGACAAAGAGTACAGTGATTTTGTGTTGTGTCTCGTTTTATATTGCGCATACTTGACTCGTACGCGATGACGTTAATAGACCACTGTTCCGTCATCCAACGAACGCCTAGTGGAATGACGAAGCAAGTAATACAATAGCTGGTCAGCGCAAACTTCGGCAAACTGATGCATAATCAACTGGCCAAATAAAAATACAAACTACCATGTTGATAAAGTATTTACTATGAACGACGCCACAAAGATAAGTTGAACGAGCATCCAGCTGACAACCTCTGTATCCGTCAAATCACTGAAATATACGCTAAAGATCACGCATAAACAATTTAATTAGAAACAGTAGTTATCACCGCGTTAAAGGTACCACTTGTGATGAGAAGGTGAAGACAACTGATCCGTGAAGATAGTAACACTGTCCGGTAGCAGAACTGGACAGGTTTTAGCAATTTGCTGACCAACGTGTCGGAGCGCGGACATAGAAAGCGCCAACGCTTACTAGCCATCTTGGCTTAGGGAAACAACTATTACATGATGCGGCGGAGACAACAGGCAAGTTAGGGACCAAAATAGGAGAAACTGGTAATGGGTCAAAAGTCACTAGCGGGAGTACGATTATACCTGATGTTTCCTGGGCATCTATGCCGTAGAAGGGGTTGACTTTGGGGCTCCTTGTACTGGCCTAGCCTACTGTCATGACGCAGAAGTCAGGTTTGTACATTGCAATGATCCAAGGGATTATGCTGTCTAAGACTTCAGTCCTACCAGGTGCGACCTTATCAGACACCAAAAGGGAGCAGTCAAACGAAAAGAAGACGCACTCTCAGAGAATGTGTGTCGCACTACTGACTGTGTGAGAGTGCTTAGGTAGTGAGCCACGATCCTATGAGCACAGCAGAACTACTTTTGTGGTTACTGCGCTGTTATTTTTTGTATCAGGGGTTATAAAAGGCACCTTCAAACAAAAGAGCACTCCGACCGCCCGACAGTCGACCGTAACCGTCGACGCATTAAACAATACGATAGAAACACTCTCAGGGTGACTCAAAAGCTCGATATAGCCTCAAATACGTAAAATGCGCGCAGCAGTGCTCAGAATCAACCAACAATGCCTCATTCACTTTGTCTTTCCCAGCCTATCAGAGCACTCAGAGGCTCAGAGGATTTCCGGGTGGAGCTTCTACCACATGGTGAGTTGTATGTAGACAACAATGCTTTACTTAGTTCTTCTGCAGAGAATATGCAGACCATGCTGAATCGGTTAAATATGCTTGGAATGTATGACAAGCATTTTGTACCTCCAAAGTACAGCGTCGTTACAAGATTGGTTAGGCGAACCTCGATTTTGTACTGCAGACAGGCCGCAGGAGACTGTTAATCGTTTCACCTATCTGAGTAGAGTCATCACGTCAGTCTGTAGTATTGTTGATGACGTTCCAAGAAAACAACGAAAGCAAGTGATGCAATCTCCAACCCACGTCACCTGTTGCGTAGCAAAGGCGCCCACTTATCGATTGAAAGCAAAGTTCACAATGTGTATGAGCGCGTTCAGTTTCGTTCTATGGATCAAAGACCCAACCCACTTGTGCGGAAGACACACAGAAACCTTCGGCATTTGATCACCGCTGTCTCCGCCAGTTAGCCCGTATCAAATGGTTCGACCTTGAGAGCAACGCAACGGTTAAGTGGCGCGTGTTTGGAGAATACGCAAGTCGGCAACCGGCAACCCAAATAATGAAAATACACAACTTCGCTGGTTGGGCCATGTACTCCGTATGTCGACAGAGCGTCCGCCGTACCGCGAACTGTTCAGCGTGGCTGCTGACGGTCGCAGGAAACTGCAAGGAGGCCAAGCAATGACGTGGGCACGGGCTATGAAATCCCTGACCTTTCGGTTGAGCAGTGTTGGTAAGTCCCACTTGGGTGGTTGCGGAGTTCGCGGTCATCCACAAGGCTAGTTAAAAATATTCTTTCGCATGCCACTAAACCGCAGTTCATAGCAAGTCTGTAACGCAAACTTTCCCACTCTTCTGTCTATTGAAACTCAGTTATTTTCGTGTTTCCTTTTCCCCTTTTTTCTTCGCAATACAGTCGTACCTACTTAACACTCTGAAACTTAGTGGACCACTCTCAAAATCAACGACAGCACGAACCATGGTACCCACAGATGGGCGAAAGCTGAAAATGATCATGATACAAAATAAGTGAATGGCATTTCTGCAAGGAAAGTGTGCAGAACGCTATCCAAGAAGCCTCGGTGAACAAATCGCCAAATTCGAATCAGGTGAGAGAACCTAACGAACACTGGGATCAAATCGCGACAGAAATGACAACTTACTGAGGAGAGTTGTGTTCCAAAGCAGCTATGTAGTTGCGACAAAACTCGATTTCTGTCACGTCAACAAATCTGATGAACAAGCGTCGCTCGATTTCACCTGGCTCTGAGTGATGACAACCGTCAGGAAATTGAATGCAAACCAACCAAAAGTTTGCGCAAAACCCATGAGCACCATTTGGTCGAACAACAGAAAGAGATGAGGCAAGTCTTTCTATCTGAGAATAGTAGAATGTTATCTTCTCTGATCCGTGGTTGTGCTAGCAGTCCAGTCGATGTAAATGGGACCACATACGATAAAGGCAATTCACTTATCACAAGCCAGCCACGCTGACCAAATAGGTGAACTGGAACCATACAGGCGACAAGACCAGAACAGTCAGTTACTACGTTTAACACGACCCTCCGTCGGGAGCAGAAGTGGCCCTAGAGCCAAAGTTATTGAGACGTAACAAGCCTCCCAGATCAGATCTCCATCCCTCCTTCTCTTTTCAAAGATGGTAGAGGAGAGAGGTTGACATCAGAATTAACACAACTCATTCAGACCGTTTGGGAAACTGAAGAGGAACCTCAAGATTACGGCTTACCAACAGTGACTGTTGTTTCCAAAAAAGGGGTTTGAGTTCTATGTGACAACCACAGAGGCATCAGTCTAGTGTATGTTGTGTCCAACTTACTCACTGACCTCATTTTACGTCCGCTCATTAAGTCCAGGGAAAGTCAGAGACGTGAAGAGCAGGCAAGATTCCGGTCCGATCGTGGACGCGTTGATCACATTTTTACCTTGCGACGGATCTTGGAACATCGGCACTCTTAAAGGTAGTCGACGGTCGTGGTCATTTTAGACCTAAAGACTGCTTTTCATTCGGCTGCTCATAACGTACTCTGGAACTGCCTTCTTTGCAAGGGAGCTCCAGAGGGAATACGTCAATCTGTTAAAATCACCACCTGCCCACTCTACAAGCGCAGTGAAGATTTATAGACAGCTGTCACGGGAGTTCATCAGGCGCTCATAATCTACCGCTTCCTGTTCTACTTTGTTATAGACGACATTTTGGGAGGTGCGCATGAGGAATTCAATAATGCTGATGCCGAATTTCTTTCCGGCTCTAGGTTGGTTGACATAGGGCATGCGGATGACACTGTCTTGCTTAGCCTATCTACCGAAGACATGCAGACCATGCTGAACAAGGTGAGTGACTGGGCTGGTTTGCATGGAATGCGCATCTCACCTTCAAAGTGCCAAGTGCTGCCTTACGACTGGGGTATTCTCACTCCTATCCCCTTTATTGCACAGTCCGTTCGAGAATGGGGACAATTTCACAGACTTGGGTAGCACTGTCTCATCAGCCTATAGTGTCGCTGATTAGATATCAACAGGGATAACAAGGAAGTGAGTTGTCATTGAAAAACTACGTCATCTATGGCGTCGGAAATACGTTCAGTTGTCGTTGAAAGAAAGGGTATGTAATGTTGGTGTACGTTTTGCTTTGCGCTATGGATCGGAAACGTGGTCTATTCACGACGAAGATAGCAAAAAATTGCTGTGTTCCATTATTGTTGTCTCTGCCAATTAGTCCACATCAAGTGGAACGATCGCGTGAGCAATGTGGCCGTTCGCCATCACGTATCCCGGAACGCTCGGGATACGCGTTCACTTGGTCAGCTTATCACTTTGCACAGCTTACGATGGTTGAGCCACATATTCCGCATACCACTGGAACATTCAGCGTGTCGGGCGCTGTATACCGAGACCACCAACAGTTGGGTAAAACCGCGTGGTGGTCAAGTAACAATGTGGTCACGAAGTATGAAAACCCCGGCCGTTCCATTGAGAAAAGTGGGTAGATTTCGACTGCCCGGTTGCGGTCCTTGTGACCACCCAAGTCAGTGGCTGAAAACGTCATAAGAGGTGACAATGTGCTAGAGTCAAGGGCGTGCCTACATTCGTACTATTTATAGTTCCTCCGATTGGCGCTGTTATACTAATTTTTATCCACTAGTGTAGTTTTCTTTTAGGCTACTTCTCGTTACAACTACCTTTTGTCTAGGCTTGTCGTCGCCGTGAAAGATAGAATGAGTAAATGTCCATCGGTGTGGACGGATGCAAACCACATTGGGTTATATCGGCTACGACCATAACAGTATTAAACAGCAATCGGTTATGATGCCCATTTTCAAACCGACGTCTCCGCTGATTTCATCTATGAGCGAAAGTTGGTAGTCTAGTGTACAGTATGACAACTGCCAGTGTGGACCTTATTCACGTTAGTACGGGCATAAATAAGGACAACAGTGGTCGCGAAGCAGCCATAGGAAAATGAGCATTGAGAAGAATTCACATCGTAGCCACTTCATGTCGTTGTAGTCGTAGTCAGTACACGCTGGCAACCTGACGTGAACTGTATCAATCCAGATCAACAGTGCCAACAACTATTACATACCTAAGATGGAAGCATCCCACAATGACCATCTTGGTTTATCGGCGTGCTTTTGGAACAGTCAAGCCTAGAATGCCGATACGTGTGTCGATCTCGATGCAGTGTGCAGCAGTCAATGGCGTACTTGCATTCATACCATTTATAGTTCTTCCGCTTAGTCCTCTTCTTTACTTTTTAACCTTTCCAGCAACGCTTTCTTCCCCTAGGGTACCCTACGTCACTGTTGAAGTGGACGGTGGTCCGAACTACAGTATCTTCTGGTCAGGGTGAAGGCTGTTGTAACGATTTCAGGGAATAAAATTGTGGTGATAAACGCTGTGGCCACCTCAAGAGAGAAGTTGAACCAAACTCAGATAACAACTGTCATTCCTACTAGCATCATAAACACCAAAAGATCGGTGTTTCGTACCGATGCTTAACTTCCAAAACACCATGGAGAAAGGAATAAGCTAGGAAACATAAGAGAAAAGATACAGCCTAACCACCACAAACATGTTTGGACTTAAATACTTAACGTGAAAATGCTCATACCCTGCAATCAAACAAGTGAGCTGTAATCAAAAGTAAGACAGCAAGACAGCTTCTATGTGATTTTCATTGCTTCATAAACGATTCAACTAAACAGCGACGGCATTCATGCCCGAGTGGTCGTCATCTCTCTTAGCGTCTTCAGCCATCGACCCTGAGTCGGGAGGGCCCGGCTTGGGGGAGGAATCTGAATTACGCTGACCAACACTTTGGTTCATGGTCGCACCTGAGTAGTGGCCTCTCCACAATTCTACATTCTTATAGGAGCCCCATGAGACAGAGCAAAAGTGGGCCCCCCAGAAACGTCAACTTTCTTAAGAGGATCGCCAATGAACCTCTGCACAACGTTCGGTTAATTAAACTCTACAATTGTCTATCATGATAGTGTTTGTTTGTACACAACCAACTAGGTCAAAGACAAGACGAATAAGATTGAGTTGTTTGGATGCAAACGGAAAAAGTCAAAATCTGAGTAAAGAACTTAAGCCCGAAAAATTAACGCTATTGATTTTATTCAAACATACCTGTTAACAGTAGATAAAAGTGAATCTGTCGGAGTATATGTTAGAGAACATCCGTGAACAGTTTCACCAACAACAGTTGTTAGCGCGTTAGATCTATTACCTTACAAACGCTACGCAGCAACTATTACTTACACAACTGATAGAATAATACTGGATTACAACAAAGTGTACACCTTGTCTTGTCGGCCTTAACTACCAAACTGGTATGTAGAAAGCAATTTACTAATATCCAAGCTAGCTTTACAGAGTACACTGCAGGTCACGGTTTGTTGCACAAATGAGCCGATAACGGCCAGTCTTTGAACCCCAGATAGAACATTTCGTAATGACCATAACCTAAATACAGAGAAGTGAATATCATCTCCGCCACACACTTTATGCTGAGACTCACCTCTGCTGACCTATCGAACATATGTGGAACGTAGTCAGTCTCAGTTTGGTCAGATGTGTTGATTAAGAGGCGCCATAACGACGCCAATTGGATAATCTACCTATATAGTCACCAATATTTGCTGTCATTAATTATCAATCCAACTTTCACTTCCATATAAAACCTGAATGCACATGATTTTGTATACGAGTATATCTGGTACATCACTGGTTAAAAAATTTTCAAAGTTACCTAGAAAAGGCTAAACAATTTACTAGCAAACTAACACAAGCTTAGTAATGAGTTTCAAGATTGCAACCAGTGTCTGATGTTCCGTTAGTCCATTAAGGATAAATACAGAAACTCACCGATTTCTTCATCAACATCGGACTTTACTCCGTAAGGCGACGATTCGTGAGAAACAGCTGGAAACGCAAAAGTAGGTCTAGCAGATTCGTTTATGGAGGGATTTTGAGAAAACACCGATCGTCGACTATTTGGTAAACCGCAAACGCCTGGTGCTTCCATGCGAGAAGAACATGCAGGCGAAAGTGGAAGCTCGTACACACACCTGGCTTCTGATTCTAATATACGACGTCTGTTTTGAACTTGAAAATGGGAGAATTTTCGTCTGAGAAGTGTATCAGGTAGATTCGTTGGTCTTATTTGAGTATTCAAATTCGTGTAAGGACCACGTGTGTTCTCAAACCAAGAGTGATACCCATTACGAGCAATCGAAGAATTTCCAGTCGCTTTACTGGGTGCATGAAGTATATCGTTCTCGCCAACAAAACAAGCCACAGTTCCGTGTTGATCGGGACAAGAAGAATTTACATACGGATCAACTTCGACGTCCTTTCCTTCAATAATGCAACTTGAAAGAGATCCTCGCTGTTGGAGAGGCAAAGAGGAAACTCTCTGGTCACTTAGGACTGACTGGGATCGTTGAAGACGGCGTGGACCTGCACGATTAGCTTTTACAGCGAACGCGTCAATTGAACCCGCTGTAGGAAGCTTATGAGAGCTCTCCTTCATAGCGTTCTGAGAACCAAAATATATGGTTGGATAATTACTTGTATCAGTCGGGCCATCCAATCCACTGCTGGAGCTGGAATGTGCTGAAGATCTCGAGATAGACCTAACCCCTGTCTCCGGCCTCAACGAATGACTTGAACTAGCAACCAGGTCATCGGAAACTACGGAGGTAGCAGGGCTTGGCACGTGAGGAGAAACAGATGGAGTCGGCGGATAGGAGGAACACTTTTGTGTAGGGAGGTTGTTGGTCCCACGATCCGAAACGTCCATTGGTTTGTATACATTTCCCGAGTCAAGAAGGAATGGACTGTCATTTGAACTCTTTTTAGAAGGTAACAACGGTGAATTACTTTTTTGGTTTACTTCCATTGCATTCTGATCCCTGTTGTAGACAATTGACCATACAGATCTATCGGTATGTGACGGTCTGGAATCTTCGTCGATCTTGGGGAGTGTAGGTTTGCTTCCCTCAAACTGATTGCAGTGGCAATCTGATTTGGCAAGCTTAAGCAAAACCGGCTCCCGCAAACGCTCGCCTTCTTCTTCACTAGCATTGTTGGAGGCACGCTTCAAATTATCGTCAGTCAAGCTGGATAATGAATCGGTTTCGGAGATGACCTCCAGTGGTAACATATCACGCTCCGTTGAGCAAGCCGTCCGTTTCGAGCGCTTGTTAGCAACTCTGACTCGTTTTGTGCCATTCCCGCGTTCTCTTTTCGAAACAGCATCGACCATGTCGTGGTAGTTCGACACGGCTCGATAAGGGAGAAAGCTCGTCGTATGTTCAGAATTAAGTGTCGAATTATTATGCCGATTTTCTGGAATATAGAATATATTACAGCGAACCAATGCATACCATAGTGAGAGTAGACCGTTTCGGGAAGCAAAATGACGTTACAAACTTTGCACTTCACCAGGTAATCAACAAAGGGCAGGTAACTTCTAAGAAATGGAAAATCTGCAAAAATGAATGCATATAGTATGAGTCAGTTACCATTGAGCTTAATATTGTTGAAGCAGTCTTGCGGTTCGTCTAAAGTTATAATATTAAGCGCAAAACCACAGCAACCTAACTGAGAGCGTCAGTTGGAAAATCGTACGCAATACTCTCCCATGGATTCTTTGGATGGGATTCCATTAATTTTCTGCTAGGAATCATTTAAACGACCGACCCATAAATAACCTGGTATGTAGTTATGCGTAAAGACAACGTGAAGACTGGATGAAGACGAGCGTTGCCAGTGTAGCGCAACCTTCAAAACGGCACCAAAAATGCAAGCTTTAATTCACCGACTCAGTTCAGTTCAGTTCAGTTCAGATCACAGGACTTGAGGCTAGTAGCCGGTTGATGTCCA